>PVIW01005464.1:0-77500 GCA_004026585.1 Noctilio leporinus
CCCCTCCCCTCCCCTCCCCTTCCCTTCTCTTCCCTTGCAATATCAAGATACCCCACTTCTATGTAGATTGTATCATTTTTTTAATTATTAGGTAACTAGTAAAAGATTTTATAACCACTATACAGTCTGCATTTTATCCATGGACTGTCAGTTTGTGACCTCTAGAAACCCCGTCAATTTGAAAGATAAATTTAGTGTTATATTGAAAAAGAATGTGCATAGTGTTCTTAATTCTGTGGTCAATGGTCAATAGTCCATTTCCTTTGGGAAAAAGCTTATTGTTGAGCTTCACTGTCTAAGCAAAAGACTGAAAGACAAGTTGGGCTGATAATTCACCCAAAAGCATATTGGAAAACGTTGGGTTGGTTGGAAGTCAATTTCTAATATTGTCTAATGAAATCTTCAGTATTAGTTTAGACTGAGTTTGCAGTTTTAAAAATCATAGATGAGGATGGAATCTATTAAGAACCCCACGAAACTTTAACTTTTGTCACTTATTTCAAAACCTTAAAGTATAAAATTACACTTACTATAAATCTGTTTTTGCCACATAAACTATTTTTTTTGTTCTTCTTTCTTTAGGCTGTAAAGCAACAAACTATGTACAAAGTAACCTTTTTTATATTTGAAACTCTTGAACCACCTTCAAATTTTATTTCTCTAGATTAAATGATTCAAACTTCTTCAATATTTCCATAAAACCTATTTGTTTGTATTTTTCCTAGACAGAACTGGTGTTATTAATAAGCATACTTAATAACAAATTACATAACTGTTTTATTACATTTTACATATTATTTATATTTATCCAGATTAGATACACGTTTTGCAAATAATTTCATTACAAATCAGGATTCGTTTTTGGTTTCTGTTAAGCTCTACAGTGGTTTTATACATTTGTTTCTGCTGTTAGAAATTGCTGTATCATTGTATTTTTTTCTTCCATAAATGTATGAGCTTATCTCTAGCCTTTATTTTAATTTTTAATTTCTGTTTATGATAAAAACTTTTTGTTTGCATTGCAATCATGTCCCTTCCAGAGTTAGCCACACCAGCTGTCCCTGGTGTGGTGCCATCTTTGAAATTAAGTATCATGTGTTCTTTCTTTATTGAAGGCAGTTAGCTGGAGTGTTTAAGAAATACTGGCCTCATCCTTGGGGAACACGGCAGTAGGCTTCCTTGACATTGAATCATTGGTAATTGTTCTTTCATAGGCCCAATTTGGCCTTCTGATTTATGTGCTATGTATTTTAACAATGGAGGGGTACTAACAGTGCATGTATTTTAATGCCTGGGTCACACAAACTGAAGACATCTTAAGCTGCCAAATTGAAACTATTTGTAATTTAGGACTTTTTTCCATGGTACTGAGTACAAGTATTCTAGCTATACTTGTGGTTTTAGAAAGTATTTCCTGCTCATTTGGCTTTTCAATGCAAAATACAACCCTGTAGCATATTATGTGGGTTTGTGACACTCCCGTGGGGACCTTGGGCTCATAAACCAGCGAATGGATTATATAATGCTTCAAAAATGCTATATTTTTCATCTGACAGACATAATCTTGATTCTATATTTTTATGTTACCTAACTGCTTCAGAATACCACTTTTGAAGCAACCCATCAAAATGGAAATTGCTTCTAAAACATATAGCAATAAATATTGGTCAAGGCTCTGTGTAATTCAAGTGACTCAATACTTGAACACTGGTCAATTGAAATTCTCAGTTGTTTTTAAAACAAGGTTCGTCGTTTCCATTTTATAGTATTGTTTGATCCCCCTCTATATTAGTTAGCCATACATTTCCTATTTTTAGTTAAAAATGACTTTTTCTGACTTGTTGAACCCATGTCTGAAAATGACTCCAAATACCAAGAATTGAAAAGGGGATGGAAATTTAAACTATGTATGAGGCTAAGGCAGCTATGTGGGACCCAGGAAACCAGCCATAAAGGGACGAGCATCACTTTCGGACTTCCAGGACAGAGCTCTGCCTCTGACATGTTATTTGTAAGACTTGATGCCAGAGCTACAATTTCCTCCCAACATCTCATACTGTCACTGTTGTACCCATCATCCATTGGGCTGCCTGATTTTTCTGCTTCTTTTTTCACAAAGGGTTGTTAGACCCTGCTTGTCTGTTTCTGCAAACATGAACAGAAGTTCCCTAATATTTGCTGTAGTGTGCTGTTAACTGAAAGAGGAGTCTGAAGCTGTCAACTCTGGCTTTACTATCCTGGTCGAATAGTCAGGTGAGCACTCCCTTCACCATGTCTACCTCTTTGTTAGAAGCTTTCGGAAGCCTCCAGCTTTGGAGTATCGCTCACTTCTGAGGCTACAATAATCTCATCTAATCTTCCATTCTAAGTGGGGATTTTTTTTTTTTTTTTAGCCTTCCCATAAACATAATATACATTCTGCATGTTTACCGTTACTCTTTTGCTTATAAAGCCTCTTTGTTTTCTACAATTAATACCAAGGCCCATCTTATTTAAAAGTGTTTAAGGCTACTGATCTCTTTCAGGTCTAATATTGTTGTTTATTTGCAACAGTCAGTTTAGTTCTCAGTTAGCTTATGCCTTATTTTTATTTTCTCTTTTGCAACTGGAATGAATGGCAGACTTAGGACCATGTCTTTGATTACAAGGTTCACAAATGTTTAGTACTCAGTAGATCTGATTGAATACTCATTTCATTGGTAGTTGATCTCTTGGCTCTTTCACGTGAAATATCTTTTATAAGCAGATATGGGCATAGAGATGTTCATTTAGAATGTTTCACTTCAGTGACAGTGAACGTTGCATAGATACTTCTCGGTGAAGTGGAGTTGTATGCTCAAATACATTATGACAGGTTTCATTCTTGGAGACTAGTACATAAGATAAATCTGAATCTTTAGGGATTTATTGAACATTTATTTTATGAAATATAATTGGAACATTATGCCATTTTCACAAAGAGGGTTAATACCTGTCTAAGGCCCTTGGTCCTTAGACTAAGTGTGCCCTTTGTCCTATTACTGGTCTGGGATGAGGTCTTCTCATGGTCTTTTGGTTAGGCATGGTGGTGTTCCTGGCTGGATCTCGTGAGAACTCCCTAGCCTTGATTTGACTCTGCATGTTATTATTTACTTTTTATTTCTACTTTGAAAACCAGGCTACAACTGAAAACAGATATGAAAAACTAGTAGTAAAGAATTAGTATACTGCTAAATTTGAAGTTGGCATTGTTAGTCATACTATAAAATGTTTTGTTCCCTATGTAGACAGGTACTTCATCAAATGATAAGTGGGGGAAAAGTAAATTGTTTATGTGACTAGATTTGCTATTCTTGACTCTCAGAAAGTAGTGCTTTGATAGGAAGTCAGTTGACCACTCTCGCTTACCTCATTTTGGAGTGAAGTCTAGCACTCTGAAAAGAAAAAGATAAATTATTCTTTGGGGAGCAATGCAGTTTACTAAGTGGTGTACGAGGCTGGGGGTCAGGTGACCTAACTGTGTTCAAATTGTAAAAGGCAAGTGTCAATTGACAGTGCGTTCTGCTTTCTAAACTAGCTCTCGAAAACTAGTTCTTTAGCTTGCTGCTACCATTCCGGCATAGCTGTTCTCCAGGAGGGTTTCTATTGGTCTTGCTAGCTAAGCCTGACACTGGTTTACAGTATGGAAATCTACACACACACGCAGTTTAATTGTTCTGAATACCAGTCTGTTTCTTTTCTTTTCTAAACTTTACAAGTGTCTCTGAGAAGTATAACTTAAACCTTGACTATCATTTTGGTAATTCTACAATTATTCTTCTTATTTTTATTAGGGAAGAGTTCATATTCTTGAATGGAGGGGGATATCTAAAAGGAATTTCAAAATTGTTGGCACGGTTTATTTTTAAAAGATTTTATTTATTTATTTTTAGAGAGAGGGGAAGTTAGGGAGAAAGAGAGGGAGAGAAACATCAATGTGTGGTTGCCTCTCACGCACCCCTGGTTGGGGACCTGGCACGCAACCCAGGCATATGCCTGATTGGGAATTGAATCAGTAGCCCTGTGATTCACAAGCTGGTGCTCAATCCACTGAGCTACTCCAGCCAGGGCCTATTATTTTTAGTGCAAAGAAATTTCACTTGTAGCATCTAAATATGTGTATGTGTGTGTGTGTGTTTGCAGGTGTGTACACAATTTCACGCATACACATCATGATATGAAACATGTAATAATTAAATAATGACTGGTAGTTTTAAATTATAACAAATTTTCTAACCTTGTTAAACAAATCCGAATACATATTTTGCTTTTCCAAGTTGCATTTGTCCCTCTTGCTTAGGGAGCACTTTTTGTCCCATGTAACTTTCTTCTGATTATCTTTAGTATTGGCAACAAACACTACCCTATATATATATATATATATATTTCCTCTAAATCATATATATATGTGTGTATTATATATACATATACATATACATATGTATGTATATATAATTTTTATGTCACTTGGAGCTAAATGAGTAAATGAGATATGGTGAGTCTTGAGCAAACCAAATTGCTACTTGGCCTCAAAAGAGTTATAACTATGAAATAAACCGTGTGTGTGTGTGTGTATTTCATAACTAGAAATATATGTGTAATATTTTAGTATAAGTAAGGCAGCCTCACACCTATTTTCCACTGCTTTACAGACCAGCTTCTGCTTTACATAGCAATGAAACTTCAGGTATATTGTTGTATTGCTCATCAAAGTACCACTTTTAGAAGATGGTACTTGAAGGGTTTTTTAATGGCACTAGAAAGACTGCTCTGCCATGCCACAGAATAGCTTTCCCCTGAGTTAAGTGTACATTTAATCAACATTATGGCAATTATAGCTCTTCTAGAAGTCCTTCACCCTCTGTTTTGTGGCAGGAACTTTGTCTAGAATAAAACTATCATGAGTAGAGGTAATTTGAAATCCATTCTCCTTTTACTTATGTCAGGATAAATTAGGTTGGGGGGTTGGTTACCCATCTTTTTCTAATTCAAGGAAATAGAGTTGAAACATAGTCAGAACTTCAAATATAGCTTGTTAGAATTTCCGTTGCTTAAACATGTTGTGACACTATGTCTGTCATTGCTTTTGTACTGTTTTCACCATCTCATTGGATGGTAATGATTGAGAAGTGGTTAAGAGAGTTAATGCCACATTGAAGAAGTCTAACCTTGATGACTCTCTCAAATAATTTTGTGCCCTTGGTGGATTGGACACATGGTTTTTTTGTTTGTTTGTTGGTTATAAAGCTGCTTTAAAAGAAGGGATATTGCTGTCTTGATGTGTTTTCATGATGATCTTCACTTGATAGTCTATGTCCTGTGACTTTAATGCCGCTCTACAAAGCTAGGTTTGGTTGAGTGAGATTTCTGATCTTTTCCCCCTCTTTTATTAGTTACACTGAAACCCACACTGTCCATGAGCATGCTCCGGTTTGGCTTCTCAATTTTTTATCAAGTAGCACTGCACTTCATGTCTCGGGAAAAACCATTTGAAGAGCTCATATATACAAATTATTACTTACTTCACTAACTTCCCGTAACGATACTGTTAAATCATTAATACTGACTTAGGAGGAAAGCTGACACCCCTCCAAGTGATGAGTAGTGATGCCTGTGAAAACTACTGCTGAAAATCACGGGTCCTCACCAAAGGTGGTAGTGGCTCCTCTGAATTCTCTAAGGATCATGTCATTGTATTCCTGGAGTCCTTATGCCAACATTAACTTTATCTGGATGATGTTTTCAAAGAAAGTATATGGTCTTAAAATGTTTGCTATTTTAAATTATTAAAGAAACTGGGAAATTTTGGCTTGGCAATAGGAAAAACAACTTCAGGGAAGGTGTGGTAATAATTGTTCTTTTATTTGAAGAGCTGTTTGCCATATGGGATAGTGGATGGGTTCTGTACACATCACATGAGAATGGCGTAGGGATATACATTAATTTGGAAAATAATATTTCTGAAGCTGAACTAAAAGTCTCACAGATTGGGTTGAAGCAGAATATAGTGATAAGAGTAAATTCCCATACCTGGTTATGTACAGGGAAGTGTGTTAGCTACTTTGGGGACAGGAAACATGACTCGCAGTCATTCATGGACCAGACCGTCAAGAAGCTTATAACTCAATAATGAAAATAAGCATTTTCATAGTTCTAATCAAAGTAGAAAATAATATTTTCTACTCGTAATTGTACTCATAAAGCCTTATAGAACACAGAGCCTAAATTGGGGGCATGCACCTAATAACTAGAATGTTTGCTTGAGAGAAACTATAGAGAAAAAGAAAGGAAAACATATGAGATTTAATGGGTTAAATCCTACCACTGGGACTGGACTATGTTACCTAACTTCTAGGTCTAGTTTCTGTCATCTAGAAAAAGAAAATTATAGTATCCATCATAGTTCAGTGATAGAAATGTTGTTAGGATCCATCTGGATAATATTTATATAAGGATTTTAAAAACTCAGAAAGGTTATGCAAATATTAAAGGTTGCTGCCAGTTAAATTTTCCTTTATCTTGCTTTTACTATTTTTAGACAGATTAAAGACTAAACTTCTTATAACTTTAATACCCTTATAGACATTAAGTATACGAGTGCCGAAATAATATGTTGTTTATAAGTCTCTGCATTGTGTGTATTGTGCGTGCGTGCATGCGTGCGTTCGTGTGTTGTGTATTTTAAGGAAAGATAATTTTGGGATAAACATCACTATAACCTTGTAGTAACAAGTTGTTTTAAAGGAAAACTCTTGAAGTGATAGTCTTTACACATGTACTTAAACACACACACACAAACACACACACACATGCCTTTCTTGTTAGTAGAGATTATTTAATAATTGAATTTAAACATTTAACAAATAGAGACTATTCTCCTTGGAAATACCATAGGGATAATGTAGAAACAAATTTTTATTATACTGTATATAAATCTGTAGTTACATAGTTAGTATTTAATATTAGGTAAAGATGTTGAAAAAAATGACTTTAATAGAAAAGCAGCTGGAACATAAAAACAATAGAGATAGTTCATTAAAGCATATTCTTAAGGCCTGCCAGAATTCCCTGCCTTTCTAACTCAGTGATTCTCAGTCTTGGCTAAATAGTAGAATTACCTGGGGAGCTTTAACTTCCCAGTCTGCACCCTACCCATTTAATTCAGAATCTCTGGGGGCGAGAACAAGTTATCAGTATCTTTTAAAGCTCCCCTGGCAATTCCAACGTACACTAAGTTCGAGATGCACTTCACCATATCTCTCTATAGTACCATCAGGGATTTACAACTAGAGTGCTATTTTTGAATCCTTCTTTGTCTCCTTCCTCCCTACTTAATCTTACCAAGTTCTGCAGAGGCTCCCTACATCGTATTGGTTTGACCCTTGCTGTCCCCAGGAACACTGGCCTAGCCAAGGCCTTTATAGCTTAAAGTCTAGTTTCCTTCTTCGGGCCCTTCCAAAGTGGCATTACCAGGCACTTTCAAAGAACAGTTTTTCAAACAACAATTTTGTCATTGCACTTAAGAACATACACTGCTTTGGCTTCCTGGAATCCAGTATCCTTTATAACCAAACTATTTTAAAAAATGGGTCTTCTGGTTGTTGCTTATATTTCCTATTGCAACATTGTATGAGTGGGAGCGAACTGAGAGATCAGTAGTTGAGTTATTTGAAAATCATTTCCTGTGTAATCCTGGGAAGGTGCAAAGGAGCCTTGGGATAGTCACTGGGTAGGAAGAAGGAGCAGATGCTTAACAAGAGGCATATCTGGGCCCTCTTTCCTCTTCGCCTTCCTCTTAGTTCAGCCAGAGCAAGTCTATTTTGCTTCCTTAACATATTTGAGTTGTATTTAAGGTTTTATTATATTAAATAGTTTCACTGCTAAATGTGGGGGTGGTGGGGGGTAGCTACTGGGAGCTAATCCTCTTGTTTCACAAGGTTGGAAACTAAGGCTCAAGATGAGGTTAAGTGACTCATCCAAAATCATAGAGCTGAAATTTGCCCTTTGTCCCTGCTACTGTGATCTCTTCACCCTCTCTGAAAAATAGGAAGAAATGTAATACTAGCTTTTGACATAGGGCCTTATACATTCAGGTGTTTGGCGATTATTTTTTGAATGAATGCTATTTTGTACTTTTCTGTTTCTGCTCACATTGTTAGTGAAAGAGCATCTTTTTAAAAAACCCTCCGTTCACCTATAAAAGCAACCCTTGAATACTTTGTACCTCATCTCTCCCTATACCCAAGACTGTAACGGTAATTTATTGGATTATATTTTAGCCCTTTCTAAAATACTGTCTTGCACTCAAATTATTTTCTAGATGTGTCTTTTCTCCATAATAAGCACAAGATCCCTGTACGTATATACCTTTCACATCTCTTTCAGCATAGACCAAGCTTAATACATGTTGGTTGAGTTGGATTACTGTATTACCCGGAAGCCATAGCCTCATTTCTATGCTCCTGCTAATAGTAATAATTAAAAAACAGTAAAAGCAAATACTTAAAAATATGAAGTTTGAAATTTTACTAAGCATAAGAAATGCCCTTTTGTTAACGAATTATGCAAATGGCATTTTTATATCCACAAAACGCCTTTCCCATTAAAATAAACTCACATTCTTTTCATAGTGGCTTTTTTTAAAGTGAAGATTGCAACAGGAAAAGAAAGTAGATTAAATAATTTGTTGTCTGCCAGAATTTTTTTTTTTTTTTCTGAGGTCTCTGAGTATTTGCAGCCTTGGTCACTCAGCATTCTAGCCCCTAAAAGCAAGGCCAAACTGCAGCTCCATGGGAAAAACACTTGGGAAATGTCCAATCCAGTTTGAGCCAATTCACAGTTGCCTTCCTTGTTCAAAGCCACATTTCCTGGCTGGATCAGTTGGAATTTTTTTTGTAGAAAAGAGTGTTCCTGGATTAGATTCAGGCCCTTTTTTTTTCACAGCAGTTATTCTAGCATTCTCCATAAAGTTGTTCATAAGCTGGTAGGAAAAGTGATTCTATCATTTTCCCTGGAAAAAGTATTCAAATGCATGTTGTGTCCCTTAGATACTTACACTTTGATGATCTTCCCTGTAAATATCCCTCATTTTCCATAGAAGAACATTTCATTCTACACATTAAGATTCCATGACAAGCAGCTCAAGCATTTAGAATTTTTGGGTATCATTTGCTTTAATACAGTATTATTTTCATTTATTCACTGGCATTTATGCACTAGTTCATTCAACAATTGTTTATTGACCCCCCTCAGAGAAGCAAGAAAATAACTTTAAGAAATAGAGTTAGACTTATATTTGAATTCTTAAACTTAATTGACGTGCAAACAGAGGCAAGTTACTTAAAGTCTTCAGATCTCAATTTCATAATCTGTAAAGTGATCGCGATAACAGCATTATTGCTTAAGCCCATTGTGAGAAATATATCATTCCTATGAATATGTTAGTATGGTTCCTGGCATGAGGTATGTATTCAAATATTGATTTACTCTTATGGTTTCTTCTAGGTTAGGTAGCCTGCTAGGGAGCTCAAAGTCCAGTGCGGGGAGGTATCTAGGTAGATGTATTTTACTATACAATATTACAACTACCATAATAGAGTTACATACAATGGGCTGTAGGAGCCAAAAGAAGGTGGTGCATCTAACTTTGGAGAGGGGGAAGTTGGGGGAAATACAGAGAGGTGTTGGTTTATCAGAATTTTGAAGCTCATGTAAGGAGTTGCTAAGTGATAAGGTGTAAGGTGAAATGAGAGCTAGTAGCTATGAGCAAAGGCACAGAAGCGCAGAAGAAAATAGCACAGTGTAGGAAGAACAAGTCAGTGCATGTGTGTGTGTGGTGCGAGGGAGTGCTGGGAGGTGACATCGGGCCTATGGTAGAATCAGCTTGCTCCCTTGACTATTCTCCAGGACTTGCTGCCACTAAAGAGCATTGAAACCAGCCCAGAAAAGGAGTCTGGAGGTATTTGAATGTGATGAGAAAGTGAGGTCTTGTGTGTGACACCATTACAACAAGAAGAAAACATAGATAGCAAGAAACTAAAAGGGAGGGTGGGTTTTATAAGAAATGGTCTAGAAAGACTGGGTAGAGGGACAAAAAAAGTTAGAGCATAAGTGGAAAGAGACTCAATACCTTAATTTTGGAAATATGCTACACATTTTATTTATTTTATTTTTATCTTTTTTAAGATTTTACTTATTATTTCCAGAGAGAGAGGAAGAGAGTAAGGCAGAAAGAGAGAGAAACATCAACGTATGGTTGCCTTTCACATGCCTCCAGCAATGGACCTGGCTGGAGACCTGGTTACGTGTCCTGGCTGGGAATCGAACCAGCGACCTTTGGGTTCACAGGCCGGCACCTTACCACTGTGCTACTAGCCAGGACCTACGACACATTTTAATAGTTATACTTAAAACTGCCTTATTTCTAATGCCTACAAAGACCATACTGGGTCTCAAAGATTGGACCCTTTTAGAATAGTGCTCTTGGAATTTTAAGAAATAATTTCTTTTTGGGTCAGTTTGCTCTTAATGAAATCAAGAAGCCATGCAGTATAGTAGAATCATTCCATACTTTATACCTTAGACTTAGTTACCTACCATCTGCAATTGACTCCTCTTCTGAAAATCTTTGTGACCTTTCTTTCCTAAGTATTGGGCTTCTGATTTCTCCTGTGTCGAATGAATGGCATGTACCAGATAATCCAGAAGCTGATTTCAGCTTTTAAGTTCTAGTATCCAAAGTTTCTAAAACATAAATTGTTAAAAAAAAAAAACAAAAAACCAAACACATAAAACAGTGGCATATTGGAACTTTCAGTGAAAGGTAGAAATTGAGGCATACAGGACATGAATAAGAAATACAAGAAAAATACCATTGTTTGTTAAGGATAAGGTCTGAGAAACGGAAGCAAAGAGGCATTTAAAGAGGGATGAGGACATAACCTGTAATTATGTGCAATGAAAACAAGGAACCAAGAAAAACTGAGCCTTTAAACCTCCTTGCTCCTCATAGACACACCCAATAACATAGAAATGTTAGTTTAAAAGATAAAACTATTATAAAAAGAGGGTGCAAAGTGATACCACTTTCAGGAAGGGAATAGGTTAGAATAAAGCTGTACATTTCAAAGGGTAGAATTTACACATTAGCTCAAATAATAGTATACAGTCTGAAATTCTTTTCTACTCGCTCTTTGTCCAAGGGCCAATAACCAATCCTATAGACCACACAGGGATTGCAGGGTGGGTGATGCTGTTTGTAAAAATTTGATAGTCATTTCTCCCCACTTCCATTAGAATGTATTTTTTGTCATGTGTAAGTAGATACTGTTTTAATAATTACTCAATGTTGTGTAAAAGCTCAGTGTTCAACTTCAATTTATAAGAATGTACTAACAGTTACTCCATTTCTGTTCACAGTGGTATAGAATAACACAAATTACTCTCTAGCCACAGTTTTTGAGAACAAATTATTCCAGACAAACTCAATTTCCATTCGTGGTAAAATGACAGGTCATTTATTGTGTGTGTTGGGGGGAGGTTGGGTGGAGGGTGAGTAAGTGTAAAATAGTAAGGAAACTTGAATCCCACATGATGTTGTCAATGAACTGTTTCATTGTTGGGTTCGTCTTCACTAGGGAGTGGCTAACACCCTTGGGCAGTTAGACATGATTTACTTGGATCTAGAAGAGTATCCCAAGGATATATCTTCTATGGTCCGGGGTGGCTGGTGTTATTTGTGAAGGCCTCCGACAAGGTATGCTTACCAGGTGTTTTGGTGAAATGCTAGATCTCAAAATTAATTTATTCTTAGTTCCTCAACTATTAGCAATTCAATCATAAATTTGCTTAACCAAGGTCCAAATGAGTTAAACTTCATCTATGGGTTACCAAAGAACATGGTGTACAAGCGTTCTGAAAATTGTTTCCAGTTTTAAAAGGTCACAAAATAGAGAAGGCAAAACAAAAGGAAACACACTTGTATTATTAAGGAGAGAGAATTTAACTTAGAAAGAATATTTTTAAAATAGGAGGTGGATTTAAATCCAAATGTAAGTTTTAACTAGCAAAATAAAAGTTTAGTTCTTCATTTGCTCTTGCCAATTTCAAGTGCTTGACAGACACTTGTGGCTTCGTGGCTGCCATATGGGACAGCACAGACATAGACCATGTCCACCATCACAGAAATATCTGTTGGAGAGCACTGAATTCTACACTATTTAAGCAGTTACTGGAATCAAGTGATTGCTTCATTCTTATTGCTTCAGTCTTGTTATTGGTCTGTTTTAGTTGGAAAGTCAAGAAACTCAAAACTTTGAAACATTGAAGTTTTCTGTTTCATACTTTTTATTTCCCCTTCCACACAGGCAATAAGATTTATCATCTTTCAGATAGATTAAGACTGGTAGAGCCATGTCTATTTTGCAAACTTGATGGTTCATAGTCTTCCTAAAGTAGAACCACAAGAATCAACAAGAATACTATTGCTATCAGCAATGTTTAGTGCATAAGTAGAGTGGGTGACACTGTCTATAGGAATTTGAAAGCCATCCTTTCCTCCTTCCATTAAAATATATTATCCCTTGGTCATCTATATAAGATATCTTATTTCATGAACATTCGAATGTAATTTTTTGTATTATAACCCATGGGATCGCAATTTCTGAATATCCTTTAAATTAGAATAAGAGTGCGTATTTTGGATAATTCAAGCTAAGGGCTTTCAAGGGTGACCTCAAGTATTGATCAAATACATTTGAAGGTAACGTGAATTAATGGAAATGTAGTGCTCAAAGTCACATCCTGTTTTCAAAGGTTGTGACAAACACAAACAAATTAAAAAGAAAAAAATGTACAATTTATTACTTCAAAATATTATTTGGCATATATTTTACTTTTACTTTAGATGATTGAACAGCTGAGAGGGGTGGCATTAATTAGTACAAAGCCTAACAGTGGTTCTTAGACTGGGTACACAGACTCTAGTCCAACATGAAATCCATGAGAACTTTTAATTATATATTTTTATTTTAATGATAAAACAAAAATGTTTTATAGGACTGTAAATAAATTTTCTTTGATAATGAAAGTTTTCCATTGAAAATACATTTTTTAATAAAAAAAAAAACTTACAGTTTTTTAGGTCAGTACTTCCCCAAAGGGCATTAACATCTATAACCCACAAGTTTCAACAAAATTTTTCTCTTGAAAATGAATTTATATGCTACCAAGTTTAGAAGCCTTATAAAATAAACTTAAACAAGAAAAGACAAATTCATATGTGCCTTCCTCAGCATGATTCATCTACAGATTCATATTTATATCTATTATCTTAAACTGCAATTTGATTCCATTCTGGTATTCATAGCTAATGCATTTGATGACAAATATTAAAGCTGCTATGATCTCGTGGACTATATCTGTTGATACCCTTTCATTTTATATAAAACACTCCACTCCATCAAGCTCTCCCAGTGTGTATGCTTTTCAGGCCAAGATGTGGCTGCCACCAAGGCACTTTGACAAAAGAAAACTTGAGTGAATATTTTAAAATATATTTTATATATCAGAGTTCTGAGCCTGTGAAAGTGAAGGCAGAACTTAGGTAACCTTTGAATCAAGATTCAGAAAAACAAACATGGAGATGATATTAATGTAATACAATAAAAGAGAAGATGAAAGAAGGTGTCAATTTCTTTGAAAATTGAGGTGAACTTCAAAGTGTCATATGGTTTGTTGGATTACAAAGTGCTCTGTGGAATTTAAAATATTGGTCAACAATATCGCTTTGGTGATTTGCAGTCATACTCCTTCAGGATACAAGGGATAGAATTATTCTTTTAAGTAAGACATAGTTTTGTGAGGTCATAACATTAAACAACTCTAAAATAAAACTTACAAATATTGGTTGGTGCTTACAAGGCAAGATTCCTGGTGGAAAGGGCAGGGTTCTTAAAGGAGGTGTGAGATTTTTTGTGAACTACAGTTATGTTTTTCAATTATAATTGTGAATAATTTAATCCCTTTAGGAAAAATTTTAACATCACAGAAGACACTTTAAATACATCCTTGTAATTGAAACTGACTTTAAACGCAATAATTTGCCCATGTATATAAAAGGGTTATATGTGAATATCTCCTCTGCACCTTGCCTCCCCCCACATACAAAAGGCAATGATTCTGTACAGTTGAGAAGAATAGACTGATGGTGGTGAATAACTGGATCAAGGAGCTCCAAGTCTGAGTCAGTAGTTCTCAAGCCTTTTGCTATTATCAGAATGACTTAGAAGCTTATTAAAATACAGATTGCTGTGCCCTGCTTGGAACTTTTGACTTAAGGGATCATGAGTAAGGCTGTCTAGGAATTGCACTTCTAACAAGTTTCCCTGTGATGCCATTGCTGCTAGTTCCCAGACTGCACTTTGAGAACCACTGATGAATTTATAGACTTATAAGTAGTTAGGGTCTATTGCGTGATGTCCTACTATTCCTGCTGTATGAAAACACTGTCTTGGATCTCACAACCATAAACAAACATACTCCCTCAGAGCAATTTGAAGCAAGACATATTGAAGAACTGAGAAGAGGAAATAAAGTTCACCCAGGCCCTATTTTATCTGTTTCTATTAATATTACCCCAGTATTTTTGAGACAATAAGAGGTGACTATATTAACCCAAATGTAGTGTGAAAAAGAATTAACTGCCTTGATTTCATATAATTTTCTAAGATTTTAAGAAGACTTACATAAATTAAGACTTTAAGGTGAAAATATGTTACAGATATCCTAAAGGGTCATGTTCACAAGCTGCAGTAGATCTAGATCTATCATCATGTGTAGTGGATTTCAACCAAAGATTCAAGTTACTCATCTCTCTTCAGAAGCTAACTGTAAACCTCAGAAAGCCATTTAAATACTTACTGCTTCAACTTTTATATCTATCATCTATATCTATAGAGGTGTATATAAATTATAATTTTTAAAATTTATTGATATGAGAGAGACAAACATCAATACTTTTATTCCACTTATTTATGCATTTATTGGTTGCTTATATGTGCTTTGGCTGGAAATCAAACCTGAAACCTTGGCATATTGGGACTGTGCTCTAATAAGCTGAGCTACCCAGCCAGGGCCAACATCAAAGTCTTTTTCATTTTTGTCAGGAATGTTGTATAGAATAACTGTACATGTGATGTTCATCACTATGGGAAAAGAAAGCACTTAAGAAATCTAAAGAACTGCATTATAATTTTCTGAGATTTTATATCCTGTAGAATTTATCATCCTTATTATGGTTTGTTTACATTAAATTTTCTTCAACTTTTGTGAATCCTTCAAAATATTTTTGCCATCGCTCTCAAATCATTTTCAGTTTTGTAAAATTAAACAGTTGCCTACATTGCTCTTAATTTTAGGTTAAGGTTGGCATTTTAATTTCAGTGGTTGTTTGAAAAAACAACAGAACTGAGTTTATGCATTTGCCAGATGAGGATACATAGTAAAGAAATTCGCTGAGTAATTATTAAGGAAGGAGAGTCTAGTTTCCTACTACTGGAAAGAGTGGAACTGGTAATTATTCTAATTAATAGTTGAAAACTAGCATTTTTGGATAGGAGGACCTGAGTGTGCAGATCTGTTTCTGATTGTTTAAAGTAGGCCCCATTGCAGTGACCAGCATTTTGTTTTGATACCTCCTAGACAACTGATACTATATGTGATAAACTTTCTTAGGCTGTACATGACAACCTTTCCTTTTATAAGAGTTTCTAGTCCCTTTTCCAAAGCTGATTAAATTCTTATGCAGGTTCTGGACCTAACGAGCGCCCTGTGGGTGTGTTCTAAGGTTGGATAGGAGCTCAGGTTGGCAGGGAAGAGTTCCCACACTAGACCCAATTTCACAATTTCTTCCATTTTTAAAAGATTTTATTTTATTTTATTTATTTATTTATTTATTTATTTATTTATTTTTATCTTCCCATATGTCTGCACGAGATACTGAATTCAACTTAGTAAAACTAAATTCATCAGTCTTTGTAGGATACTTCTACTTACATATACTCATATAGCATAATTTAATGGAGGCAGGAACTGAGAGGGAAGTGAGAAAATCACATTTTCCATTTGGTGCTTAATAGCTGCTTTCATTCATCAATTTCATATAGTATCAGGTACCTCCTCTGTGCCAGACAATAATAATGAAGGTGCTATTAATAATGTATTAATATATTAAGTGTTAGCTGTGTAGCAGACATTATTTGATTGCATTATGTGCAGTACTTCATTTAATTATCTAATGCTTTATAAGATAGATATTATTATCATGTCCCTTTTAACAAGTAAAGAAACTTAGGCTCAGACTCGGTGAAGCAGCGTTTTTGTGGTCACCCACCAGGTGATTGCTAGAATGGGAAACTTGTGCTCCAAGCCGGTACTACCTGACTCCAGACTGTAAGCTCTACCTGCTGTGCTGCGTTGCCACTACATTGCACTGTGCAGGGCCATGTGAACACAGTGAAGGACAGAGCAGACACTGTCCCTGCCCCAGGGAGCATATACTTTTAAGCTATGTAAGCTCCAGTTTCCTCTTCTCAGCCTGGGATCGGTTATGGCACAGTGTGGCTTTGTCACAAGATCTTTCATAAATCCCAGTCAATTAACTAAAGGCTTTAATGAAACTTGTACATGGTATTAGCCAAGAAATTTTTAAATATCTTCTTGGGAAATGCATAGTTATCTTGGGGAGTTCGCTGAACTTGAGTTTGTGCACAGATATCTTGGGGTAAGGCACCATCTAGGATAAGATGAAGACAGAAAAATGGACTTTGTTTATATCCTTGGCTTAAAAATTGCTCTGTCCAGAGGAGAATCAGCTGTCAGATTCAACTTACTATAGGAAACAGTAGAAATGAAGTCTGTGTCTATAGCTCTCTCTCCTCAGGGACCTGCTATCTCAAGACAAGTATGTTTCCATTTGAAGAAATCCTTAAGTGAATACCACATCCCAAGGTAGATGTTTATTTACACTTTGCAGATCCAGTTCCATGGCTCCACATTTAGGGCAAATTCATTCTAGCATTGTCTACTTGTATCTCCTTTAATAGAGTTCATTTTCTTTTGAATAATTTTGTCCCTTCATGAGCTGCTTATTTCCTGTCCTCACACACATGTGTGTATTTATTTTCTAACCAAAATTCTAACCAGCCACTCCTGGCATTAAAAAAACAGCAGTAATGTGGTCCTCCATTGCATTTCACTGTATCACTTTTCCTTGGTAAGATCTAGAGATGGTGATTTACAGAAATTGAAGTAGAGTAAACCCTATCCAAGGAAATATGCAAAATAAAAGAGGTTAACCAGCTTATAAAAGTTAGTTTTCTAAAAATGCATAGTTGGTGCAAAGAACTGAACTGAAGAGTCTGTGCGCAGGAGACAAGATGTATAATTATTTGACTGGAAGAACAATGGAAGAGTTGAAACTTTACTGTAAGCATCGTCATCACTGCTCTCTTCTATTGTTGTTCCTGTTTTTGTTGCTTTGCGATGCTGGCTGGCAGAAGCATGGAAACAAAACAATGACTACAGCTCTTTGCTTTTTCGTGTAGAGGCCTGTCTTGAATTTCCATGAGATTGTATATTGATGCTTCTTCAATATATCAGTCTTCAGATATTTGTGAAGCACCTGTGGTGTGTGAAACGGTGTCCTGAATCCCTTTGGGAGCTTATGGTCTAATTGGAGGAGACACAGGATGCACACTTGAAAGTATAACTAAGGCACAAAGCCTTTCTCATAGATTTTTAATAGGGGTACTTTGTCCTAGAAACATGTGCCCTAAGCCCATTGTTTAGTGTCTTGGTTTTCTGAAGGTTATCATAGAACCATAAGATATGCAAAGTTTCTATAATAAATCTTGGCAAGGATTTCTCCTCTTGAACAAATCCACTCAAGTAGAATTAAAAAAAAAACAACACTTGCTACATTAAAACAATTGAAACAACCTCAGTTAGATCATTGTCAAATAACTTTAATGCTACATTATGATTGAAGAGGGAAGAAAAAAGAGAGGGTGATAGCTCTGACCTGGGAACTAACACGATCGATCTTAAGAAACATCAAAGTGTAACAATTAGCTCAGCAACAGGGATGATTTGGCATCCCTTTGTGAGCCATTTATGACACATGTGTAATGCTGTGACATTAATTTAGAAACTGGCTTTTCAAGAGTTTTGCCATATTGCCAGGATATTTCTGTCTCAATAATATATTGATTATATTATTGTAATGAGTTGGCCAATGACTCATCGAGTTATGAAGAGATTATACTACATTTATCTGAGAGAAGTAATGGCAAAAACTTCAGTTATATGCATGTTTCATAGCCGCGTCATGTTAACACTCACCCATTTTGTGGTTTGATATTAGCTCATGCTTTGTAATGTGAATCAGAAACTGTTCTTTAATGTTATATAGTATTGTACTCACCACATTGAATGATGCTAAAAATATAGTAAAAATCTTAACTCAGTTATTAAAAAAACTGTAAGGATTTAGATAAGTGAAATTTTGATTCTTGGTTTCTTTTCTGAAAATGCTCATGGATGCTCAACTTTGAAAACTGAATGACCTATTTTGGCAGTTCCCCTTCATTTGCTGATACAGTGAATCATCATAGACTGGTCAGAGGTAATTGCGTAAATGACTATAAATCTTACAAATCTGTTCTGAAATCATGAGGCAAACAATAGGGCAGTTTGCCAGAAAATATAACCATGTACAACCCTGAGTTCAGAGTATACGTACCTCCCACACAATGTGCTTATTTGGGGATCCGTGTTCATAAGTTTCTTTTCTACATGTTTGGTTTGGTTGTCTGTAGCTTGTAACACATCGGTTAGCATTGCCTGTATCTTATATGGAGCCTCCAACATGCATGGTATTTAGTATTCTATGAAGGTTGATTCCTTTTTGTCTCTGCTTTTTTTGGGGGGGTGGGGGGGGGCAATTTTCTGTTCATAACCTCCGCACCTGTTCCATACATGGAAGGTTTGCCAGTGTCTAGGGTGCGGACAATTGGGTGATGGTGTTAGTATAGTTTATATGCCATGCTGTCAGCACTCAGAGAGTGGGCACATTACATCTCCAGGTGACCCCCCAAGCTGGTGCAATATCTTGTAAAGTATCTGTATACCAAGTCATGCCAGGTGGACAGATAATGTGAATCATCATGTTATATAGTAGTTGCTGTTCCAGGTTGATCCTGATGTTATGCTGTTTAAGTATTATTGATCAACTAATCATGTTCCTAAAATAGACCAATAACATTCATTAAAAAAGACTCTCCAAAAATAAATAGAACCACAGATGACAATCTTGTCAGAAAGGCCGAAAGTCTTTTTTTTCTCTGGGCTAAATTTGTTTTTGTGCATATATACTAGGTGATCTCTTAGTCTAATTTGAGGAAGGTATTAAGTTGCTGAAAATAACTCATTCATACAAGACAAACATACATACATAATGGCATAGTTACCCTATATGTCTATCAGTAACTCCAATTAAGTAGCCACCTTGTGAAATTAAGGCATTTGTTTTCATAGAGTTTGTTTTTGTTTTGTTTTGTTTGCTTCTAAGCAATAAAGATATATTTTTAAAAATCTATCTTATTCTATATTCTAACCCAGAGTTGTCAGCCACACTGTATGTTGTACTATTAACACAGCTTCATTTTAATATCTGATATAATGCTTTGTGGCAGCTAAAATTTAAAAGGGATCACATTTATTTTAAGATAATTATAAAATTATTATGGTGCACTCAAGCAGATCACTCTCGTTATGCTAAAGCTGAGCTTTTCTGTCCATCAGAATTACTATCTTGCACATCTTTTTCTTTTTTTGTATAATAAAAGAACATATGTGTATTCACTCCTTCTTTTACTTAGATATTTTATTAATGTACAAACTATTTGCATATCATTTGTTTCCTGTAAAAGAAGAGTATCAATACTTCAATAAACACTGGTAGGTTATAAGCAGGAATTTGTTAGCTCCTTTTCTTAAACCATACATGTCCCTATTTTAAGGATAACCATTCATTTTTTAATCGTAGAAGTCTTCAGTAATTAGAAGAGAATAAAAAGCTTTCTTTGTCACTAGAAGGATAGAGGATAACACCTTGATGTACATTAGTTTTGTTTCTTTGGGAGTTTGCTCAGTAGAGTATAACTTCTGAAAACTTTGTCATTTCTGTTTAAGAAACAAGAATAACTTTAGGTATAGAGTTTGTAAAAGGAAATAGTCTTATTTCCATCAGCTTTGTTATGACTGACAGCTTAGTTATGTAATGTGCCATTTTATCTTTAATTTACACATTTTAAAATAGATTTTCTCTCTAACCCATAAATATAACAATTACTAATTCACACAATATCATGTATGAAGTCAAATGCATTGTCTTATGTCTTGATTTCTAAAAGGTGAGGTGTAAGTTTAGTTAGGATATAAATTTAGAAGAGAATATACCCAAATGTGAAAAAATGGCAATTATATTTTAAGTGATTTTTGACCAACTATTTTTTTCAGTTTCAAAAATACAGATAAACAAAAGGAGTGATTAAATTGATTAGTACAAGATGAGAGTTTTTCCTTTAAATGTGTGATAGCACCCTGGCTGGTGTGGCTTAGTGGATAGGTACTGGCCAGCGAACCCAAAGGTCACTGGTTCGATTCCCAGTCAGGGCACATAACCAGGTTGCAAGCAAGGTGTCCAGCCAGGTCCCTGTAGCAGGAGGCAGGTGAAAGGTAACCCCATACACTGATGTTTCTTTCCCCTGCTTCCTCCCTCCCTGCCCTTCTTTCTGAAAATAATGAGTAAAAATCTTTAAAAAATAATGAAATAAAATATGTGTGATAGGAAATTGATCATGTTTTGTGTTTGTTTTGTTAACTGTGCTGTTGGGAAATTCTTCCTGAAATCAATTCCAAATCTCATTGAAGCTTTACCCATTTTAAGCTGTGCTTTAACCAGACATAGAGACAAATCACAGAGTTCTGGAGAACCAGCATCCTTGGATTGTTGGTAATTGAATATTTTTATCTTACTTGATCTTTCAGCGTAAGTTTAACAAAGTTGACTGCCTTGTTCTTCATATAATTTCTTCTCATAGTTGACCATCATCACTTAGTTTTCCTAGCTTAGTAGTATATCCTTCTGATTCTCCTTTTCTGGTTCTTCTGCTTGAACTCTAAATGTTAGAATGTCTCCCAGGGTTTGGTCCCTAAGTGATGTCATCCAGCCCCACTGGTGTCTTTAAATATCATTTGGGGGTGGGGAAGAGCTGATGGTTCTCAAGTCTTTTTCTCTGGTCACAATGCCCTTCCTTTAAAATACCAGATTCCTATATCTAACTGCTGACACTGTACACCAACAAATTGAAGAGGCCAAATGCGTAAGTGTTCATTTTGTCCCCCAAACTTGAACCTCTTGTAGTCTTCCTCATAAAATTACATAAAACTTCTCATTACTTGGTTACTGAAACCAAAACCCTCTCAGCTACACTTGATTATTCTCTTGCCCTCAGCTTGAGCTGCTGCTAATCATGAGGACAATAGCTTTTCTTTTGCCAAAGCATGTGAGACAGTCTTGTCGTTCACAGGTTTGAAGAAGCCTTTCCTGACCATGTGAACAATGTTAACACCCAGCCATTTCCCATTCTATAATACTGGTTTAATTCGCTGAATAGCTCTTATTTATATCAGTTTTTTTTTTTTTTTTTTCATTTTGGTTATTAATGGCATTTTTATCTCCTTAAACTCTGTGAGTCATTTAGTAAAATAGTTTTGAGTGAATGTTTGCTTGTTTGTTCATTCATTCATAGTTATAAACACATACTGGGGCCCTTCCATGTTCCAGGCACTGTGCTAAGGAGATAAAGATGATTGAGATGCAGTTGTTGTTTTCTAGACTTGCACGGTTTAATGATGGAGAAAGACGTACAAATAAACAATTACAGTACAGTATGAAGAATGCAGCAGTGAAAGCCTGTCCAGAGTACAGGAGCAACTTAGAACAGGATGTGGTTAATTATAAAGGGAAGTGTAGAGCTGGAGGCATCCCAGTGGAGGGATGATTTACTTGAGTTTGAAAAGATGAATGGGATTTTGCAAGTAAACAATGGAAAAGAATAGGGATTTCCAGACTAAGGTTCTAGCACATGCCAAGGCGCATTGGTATGCAGTGCCGGCCGGTTATCTACAAGCATTTGTTCTTGTTGGAGTGTGCAGCTTGCGTGGGGAATGGAGGGAGCTAAGTTGGAAAAGCAGGCCATGAGCAAAAAGGCCTAGTGTTTTCTACCAGCAGGCTTAACTTTCATCTTATGGGTAAGCTGATGAATTTTGACAGTTTTTAAGCAGGTAAGAGTTATATTTACATTTTAATTTTTAAGCTCATGTATGGAAGAGGAATTTGGAGCCAAGGAGACCAGTTGGGAGGGCAGAAGTAAGACCACAGATGAAGGCCTGAATGATGCAAGTGTTGGGGATGAAGAAAGGGTATAGAAATGAAATCGGAGGCTCAGTCATTTGTATTTGGTAGTCTGTGTGAATGCAAAATGATTCAGAGTGGGAATGAAGGGAACGGGAGGATGTCATTGTACCTGTCTTTGGAGACTAGGCCTCAGGGTGATACAAGAACAGGATACAGAAAGGAGAACAGGTTTATATGGAAATAGTATTCACTTGCTAAATATATACTGTTATAGATATATTATTCAGCTGACCCTTGAACAATACAGGTTTGATCTGTATGGGTCCACTTAGACAGTGATGTTTTAAAAATATGTACAGTACTGTAAATGTATTTTCTCTTCCTTAGGATTGCACCTTATGATTTTCTTAATAACATTTTCTCTTCCAGCTTGCTTTATTGTAAGAATACAGTATATAGTACGTATAACATTCAAAATATGTGTTAACCAAGTGTCTATGTTATTGGTAAGGCTTTTGGTCCACAGTAGCTTTTAGTAGTTAATCTTGGGGTCAGAAGTTATATGCAGATTCCAACTTTGAGGGGAGTCTTTCAATGCTGCTAACTCCCACCTTGTTCAAGGTTGTTCAAGGGACCATTATGTATGTATATAGAGGGGGGGAAATGGGGACACAGAAAGTGTGTGTCTATGTGTTTGGAACTTTCTTTTTAAAATACATTTAGTTTTAGACTTCTCAAGTTGGGGGATTTATCAAAAATCTCCTATAGTGTAAAAAAGTAAATCAAAATTTGTATTCAAATCCCAAAGTCTAGTTCTAATTTTGCCACTAGCTAACTGCATTTCTCTTTCTTTGTTTTCTCATTTCTACCATCCTGATGCCAGGATAATATTATTTCCAGAGAAAGTTCCCTTGATAAGTTAGATCTTTCTTATTAGATTTTATATTCTAGGTCTAAAGTCATTATTTGTGCACTCAAAGAATGATAGATTTCTAGGACTTTGCAGGACATCATTGAAACTAATTAACCAGCTTTTCTGCCCTCAGGTTCAAAGAGTTTGACTTATCGAAGGTAACACAGCACATTTATGTTGGAATAAGCATTGAAACTTAGATCTCCTAACTTCTAGAACACTCTCTTGACCTATGTCTCAAAGTGATGATCCACATTATCCCCAATTCTGACTCTCCTGTAGTCCTAGGAACCCTTGTGACTTTGGGCAGTTTGAGTAGTCAGCTCTTCTTTTGTAGATTTAGCTCCTCAAAGTATAACTCTGTTGGGAACAATGGTGTGCTGAGGGAGGGGGACAAGAGGTATCTTAAGCCCTCTGTCTCTGGTCCTTTGGGGAATTCAGCATGAGTTAGTATAGCTCTTGGTGACACACCTCTAGTGACTTGGGTTTGATTGAAAAACAGACCCTGGTCCTTACTCCCTCCTTTGTTCATATTCTTTCTACTAAACTCAAATTTCAAAACCAGGCCCAGGTATAGTAATGTGTGATTATAAAGAAAGCAGGTCAGCTTCAATTCTGACATATATTTGTACCTCCTGGGGTTTTAAAAAAACAAAGTAGGTGTTCATTGCTGATTCATGTTTTGCTTTTGGTCCCTAGATCCTTTTCTGCTGCAGTTTCACGTGACATGCACCATGGTGGCTTTCATCCTATAATGCATTCTGGGTTCTCCTAAATCCCAAAGCACTTTATAAAAATAAAACCATAGGTCTCATTTTTCTGATGAAGAGAGCAAGGCATAGAAGGGTTTTACAAAGTGATACAACAAATAAAGGAGGGAAATGAATCCAGGATCATTTTTTTTTTCATTCTCCATTAAATGATACTCTCTCTTAAGCTTTTCTGTTGTCAAAAGCCCTCTCTACATTCTGTATTGTTAGGTCATCATCTCCTATAGTTTGCACAATATGGTGTATTATGGATTGCTCACAAAGCAGCAGATATGAATTCTTTATAATGGATTTATTCTTTTCAATTTTTTGTTATCTTTGGGCTTAATAGAAATAGTTCAGCATGTTATATTGTGTGATCTCCTCCTAAATAGATAAAAGATTTCTGTGTTTTGAAGGAAACATTTATATTGGTTAATTTGCTGCATCGCCTGCAGGAATGTTAGTCTGCAGGAGGAAAACAACTGTTTCCTGACAAGATTCTCTTTAACTGTGCCAGAAACTCTTATTTTAACAGTAAAATAAAGAGAAGTAATCCATAAACAATTAAAGAATGGCTCTTTCAGGAATGTTTGCCATCCCTCGGACAGAAGAGCTAAGATTGTGAGCCACAGAGGAGTCTCTCCTTAGATGAAGAAAGATTCTTACTTAATTCCCTTGCCAGCTCCTAAGCCACAACACTACAGACTGAGTAAGCGTGCAAACGTAAGCAAAGACATTTTCTCACTGGATATAAAGTTCCCTGCTTGCTCTTTGCAGAGCCAGGAGTCTAACTATAATAGAAGAGAATGTGTGCTTTCCTGTAAGAAATTAAAGCCACTGTCCACAATGTGCAGAAGACTGTGAAATTGAAAGTGTGTCCCTGGAGTGGATAAAAAAAAATAATAATAAGTGGCAACTCAAAAACAGACTACTGGCAACTAATCGATTATCTTCTGAATTACTATACAAAACTACAGTTCATTTTAGCAGCCTTTAGGGGACACAGAGCCCACACGAGAGGCAGTCAGCTTAGACTGGGGAGTTGTTTTCAATTTGCTCTGAGGGTCCCACCATGTAAACATCAACCAGCCATCGATGCGGTGTTAGAACACCCGTAATTGGTTTGCTAAGCTCACAATGAAATAGCAAATTCATTCAAAAAAGGAATCTGTTGCCTGATTCATCTTTGAGGTTCTAGTGTTGACTCACAGAGCTTAATATTTAAACCTGGGGTAATAGTTAAATGTTCCTAAAGATTAAAGACAGGTTGAGTAGGGTTTTGCTGGGGCAGCACTATTTTATGAATTCAAATTGAGTCTGTTTGGCCTACAGATAGATTTAGAGCCGGTTTAAGCAGAGGAAAACAGGAAGAGGAATGATATTTCATTACTGGCTGTTCTTATAGATAAAATGAGTGGAAATTTCGATTGTTTTGGAAGCACACCTATGATTAGCAAGTAGGGGAAACGTGCTAATGCCTGGCTGTCTGAGGTTTTATGTCAGTAAAGTTTTAAATGAACCATAAAATGTGTATATTGGAATTTAATAAATAGTAAACAATTTTGATACTTTTCCAGAAATGTAGGTCTGTGAAAATATACAAGAGTATTCACCCTCTCTAAATGAAGAAAGGTATCGTAGAGGAGGCAGCTTGGCAACCCAGATAAAGGAGAGGCTAAAGGAAGGAAATATTATAGCAGAAAGATCAATTCTCATTGCTCTTGTTTACTTTTTTAAAAAATTTTATTGTTGTTGTAGTACATTCATCCCCTTTTTGCTGTCCCCCTCCCCACCCACCCATTCCCGCCAAAGTCAATCCCACCTGTTGTCCATGTCCATGGTTCCTTTATACTAGGTTCTTGTCTAAACTGCTCCCCTTCCTTGCCTCTTCCTCCCTCCTCCCCCCAACCCCCTTCCACCTGACCACTGAAGGCCTATTCACTGTATTCATGTATTTGGTTCTGTTTTGCTTGTTGTTAGTTTTGTTCATTATTGTCCTGTAATGGATGAGATCATACAGTATTTGTCTTTCACTGACTGGCTTATTTCACTAAGCATAATACTCTTCAGTTCCATCCATGTTGTTGCAAAGGGTACAAGTTCCTTCTTTCTTTCTGCTGTGTAGTATTCCATTGTGTAAATGTACCAAAGTTTTTTGATCCAATCATCCACTGATGGGCACTTAGGCTGTTTCCAGCACTTGGCTATTATAAATAGTGCTGCTATGAACATAGGTGTACATAGGTTCTTAAGGAATTGGTGTTTCAGGATTCTTTGGGTATAGTCCAAGTAGTGGAATTGCTGGATCAAAAGGCAATTCCATTTTTAGTTTTTTAAGGAAACCCCATACTGTTTTCCACAGTGGCTGCACAAGCCTGCATTCCCACCAATAGTGCACCAGGGTTCCCTTTGCCCCACATCCTTGCCAACACTTGTTGTTTGTTGATTTGTTGATGATTGCCATTCTGACAGGTGTGAGGTGGTATCTTATTGTGGTTTCAATTTGCATCTCTCTGATGACCAGTGATGTTGAGCATTCTTTTTATATGCCTCTGGGCCCTTTGTATATCTTCCTCAGTGAGTTGTCTGTTCAGGTCCTTTGCCCATTTTTTTTTTAATTTTTTAAAAATTTTATTGTTGTTGTATTACATCCATCCTCTTTTTGCTCCCCTCTGTCCCCCTCCCCACCCACCCATTCCCCTCAAAGTCAATCCCACCTGTTGTCCATGTCTATGTTTTCTTTGCCCATTTTTTAATTGGGCTGTCTGTCTCCCTGGTGTTGAGTCGCATTAATTCTTTATATATTTTGGAGATCAAACTCTTGTCTGAGGTATCATTGCCAATTATGTTTTCCCATACAGTTGGTTCCCTTTGAATTTTGCTGATATTTTCTTTAGCTGAACAGAAACGTTTCAATTTGATATAGTCCCATTTGTTGATTTGTTCTTTTATTTCCTTTGCTCTTGGTGAAGTATCAGTAGACATATTTCTGCGTAGGATATCCAAAAGTTTACTGCCTATATTTTCCTCCAGGATCTTTATGGTGGCACTGCTTATGTTTAAATCCTCTATCCATCTTGAGTTTATTTTGGTGTATGGTGTAAGTTGGTGGTCTAGTTTTATCTTTTTGCATGTTGCTGTCCAGTTCTCCCAACACCATTTGTTGAAGAGACTGTTTTCACTCCATTTTATGTTCTTGTTTACTTTTTAAAGTGAGAATTTACCATCTTCAAAATGGTACAGACTTTAAGGCTCCTTGATACAGAGTGCAGGAGATGCATTCCTTTAGTTAATGAGACCCACTACCTTCCCCTAGGTCAGTGTCATCCCTGATTGTATCTAGCCTGTCCTCTGCCATATACAGATGCACATGTACATGCAGGTATTTACACCCATTAACAGATGAGGGTGTAGGTGCTAGTTGCCCAAGGATAGGCAACTAATAAATGTCAGTAGTGAGGTTTATCAAGTCGTTGCCAAGTGGCTCAGTTGGTTGGAGAGTCATTACATGTTGCAGGTTTGATCCGGGTCAGGGCACAAACCTAAGTTGAAGGTTCAATCCCTGGTCAGGGTATGTGTGGGTGGCAGGCAGTTAACGTTTCTCTCTCCCTCCTTCTCTCTCTCACTAAAATCCAGTATATCTTCAGGTGAGGATTATAACTAACTAACTAACTAAATAAATAAATAAATAAAGTCTTTGTTACAGCTCATAAATCACTTTGTGTGTAGGATAAAGAATATATTATGTCTTTTTTTATGGCATTTGAAATCAGAATAGTTCTTCAACATCTTGCCATCTTAACTTTTCTGTAATATACTTATTCTTCATCTGTTCTTCAGCCATTTTTAACAAAGCATTTTTAAGTAATAAAACATACTCATTGGAAAAGAAAAGAAAGAGGAGGAGGAGAATATTCACACAACGCAAAGGAATATAGAATGAAAATTTGTCTACATCCTTCCTTGCCCTGTGGTATCCCACCTCAGTGGTACCAATTTTCCCAGTATCTTAGGCTTTCTTCTGAAGTTAAAGATTCTTTATATACACAAATGTTGATGCATATATCCTTGCCCACCTTTTTCATTGATATATGTGGAGCACACAATACCCACAGTTCTCCTTATTTGCTCTTTTTCAGTCTAGCTATTAGCAAAACCCCAGTCAGCTCTGACTAGCCCACCAGAGCTGAGAGATGATTTGCTGTGTTGCAATATGAGAGGCTGCATGATATTGTCTTGACTTGGCTCCTTCTCAACTTGTAAAGGATAGAATATTCTCTCTTTGTATCTTGCTGGCATTATTAATTGATATGTTGTCAGCACTTCCATAAATATTTCTATGCTGTAGTGATTTTTCTCACCGAAATGTATGCTGTGACAATTCAGCACATTTCTGTACCTATTAGATCAGATACCATCAGTGAAAAGAGAGTAAAGCGACTCTTACTAGGCACATCAATTCTTTGGCATCTAAATTACATTATGCTGCATTGAATACTGTTATGAGTGTTTGGAATAATACAGCACTACAGAACCATTTAGGCCACCCAGAGGCCATAGAGAACTGGTAAATCTCTGGAGAGGGAGTCAACTACTTTTATACAATAAGATCAAAACTGCAACAAGTTACTTTTTGCTTAATCCTTTTAAAAAATATATCACAATATCCTGACTTCGTTATTGGTAATTTCCTTGGTCATTAGTACATCATCAATTGCATGCGTGAGTTCTGAAATTTACTTTGCATCTTAGTGTTTTGATAACATGACTGAAATTGGGATTTAGTGCTATGCAAAATTGTTAGACATACTAAGAATTTTAATGGCAATTTGCTAATTAGGAGAAGAAAAAGTTTTGTTTGATTTTTGCTACCCAACAAATGATAACACTCTAATTATATTGTAAGAATGCTTTTAAAATGTTAGTCTGTTCTTTTTTGTAATTAAAAAAATTATTGATTTGAGAGAGGGAGAGAAAGGAAGAGAAGAGGAGAGACTGAGCGATGGGGAGATAAATTTATTGTTCCACTTATTCATGGATTCACTGGTTGATTTTCTTTTTATTAATGTATTATTATTGTATTATAGTCATCCCATTTTTCCCCCATTGCTCTCCTCTGCCCTACCCACTCTATCCCCTCTCCCATGGTCAATCCCCACCTGTTGTCCATGAGTCATTTATAGTAGTACCTTGACTAAACCCTTCTTCTTCCACTCTTTCCCCCTGCTCCCTTCCCCTCTGGTCACTTTATTCTTATGTTTCCTGACTGGAAATCAAAGCCACAACCTTGGTGTATCAAGACTATGCTCTAGCCAACTGAGCTATCCAGCCAGGGCAAAAAAAAAAAAAAAAAAAAAAAGACAAGAAAAAGAAAAGAAAAAAGAAATAAAAGGAGCCTCTTCTGTTTACTTAACCCAGATATCAGTGATTTCTCCCCCTCATATAATGACCAAAGTATTTCAGGCCCCTTGAAATGCTGCTCTGGTAGTAAATCAAGAAATGAGTTTTTATTATATTACATTCGGTGTTTATTTCAACATCCGGAAATAGCCTAGGTGCATTTCTATGCTCCTCAAAAGCCCTATTTGCCCATGAGTATTTGAATCACATCTTGTAATTCAGGAGAGTATCTAGTTTGATTTCACACATGGAAATGCATTTGGTAATACATTTAAAAAGTGCTTTAAATATTCTTGAAGACAGAATTTAATAGGTTGTCAACCGGCATTAATATATTACTTCCTCTCAAATTATTGAACAAATGATAGCTATGACAATAAATCAGTGTACATTCCAAATTCAGGGGCTCTACCCCAAAGTATTTCTTCTTACTTGGTTCTGTTCTGATTTTCATTTTTACCCTCAATTCATTTCTGAAAGCTAGTATGGGTTTTTGAATAAATCTGTTAAATTTATTATCATTCCTTCTTTAGAAGTTTTTGCATAACAACCATAGAAAAACCATTTAATAGGAAAAAAGAAGTGTATGAACTTAGAGGGGTGGCTACAGGAGAGGATTTTTTTTGTGGGGATAGGTGATTGATTGTTTTGACTTCTTTCTGGTCTGTGAAGCCTTGTGTTGGGTGCAGGGAGTTGAATGAATGTTCACAGCATAATGTATTTTTGGCCTGAAAGAATCATTGCACCTAAGGAGTTGATTCACCCTCTTTTCACTAGTGGCCCATAAGGAGGAGCTAGAAAAAGAAAAGGGAGGTGTTTCCCAAGAATGGTTGTTAACATGCTCAGAGGGCCCATGTGCCTGGAGGCCAGGCCCGTGGATTTCCACAGCCTGGGTCCTAGCATTCAGTCACCCAAACACCTGTGAGATGGTCAGGGAGTTTCTCTACTTTTTAAAGAATTAAGTTACCTGCCTCTGGTCATGCGCTCCCTAAGACTACCTCAGGATTATCTTCTCCCCAGAGGACAAGCTATTCTTCCCAAGAAAGAAATCTTTTACTTAAAAAATCAAGTCCTGATGGTGACTTTCTAGTTTTGTAGTAGCTCCTGCAGTTCATTGCCTCTTAGGCAACCCCCAGAATAAGCAAATAGTGTTGTTATTCCCAGCTTGAAAGTTTATATTAAACTTAAAAAGTGAACTCACTGTAACTTCTATTGTATTACCTATTTGTGAAATCTTTTTGCTGAAGTGTGACTAATTCTCTTATTTTGGACATTATTTGCCATGACCTACTAAAAGTGTGTATGTAGTAAGAGATTCTGCCTCCTTCATACCACCAGTTTGGCTAAGTGAAAGAACTCATTGCTGGCTACATTCAGGCTTTGTAGACTTCTCTTCATTACCCTGGTCTCCTCCTTCATTTATGTGACTATGTAGAATTTCCCTTGAAATTTAAGCTTCACTCTGGCAACAAACTCACATGCACATGCACAGACAGACATATACCAATCTATCTAATGTCCTGATCTTATACAAGATATAATACAATATACTGTATTATATTGGATCTAACATCCAATATTATACAAAGATATGCCTCTTTACCTCTTCTGGCATAGTCTATGCATTTTATGCAAAAATGTTCAATTGGAATTTATCATTGGTTATGTTTCCAGGCTAGTCATTTACCATTACAGAACCTATTGTATAATCCCTGCTAATTAAATTTGTTGAGAATAAGAAGAATTCATAAAGCAGAGTTCTCTGATGGCTTCAAATTGAGCTGAATAAAATTCAGTGGGATTAAGGGAAAGGTGGTTTTGACATCAAAATAGCAATAGATTTAACATCCTTATTGGTAATATTATATCTTTCTTTGGAACTTTCTCTCCATCATCATAGGTAGTGAGATATGCCTTGGCACTTATTTGTATTATTTTTTAATTATTATCATTTATTTTATTTTCCTGCCAGAGTGGGGTCTAGTAAAGTCAGATTCTTTGAGTGGACAGGAGAAAAATGCAGGTTTCTTATTGTTTGCTTTCATTCAATTGGGCTTTTAAACATGGCCTTCTTTCTGTTTTCCATTTACAATGTATACCTGCTTACCCTTGTACCTCTAGATCAATAAAAGAGTGGATATTTAAAAGTATCTGTAGTGTAACAGCTGGAATCATGCCAGGCTTTTTTACATTTTAAATTCTTCCTGCGCTCTAAAGGTAGATGAGGCCAACTTTCCTTTTGACTCAGCAGGCAAGTTTTATTATGATAAGAGTATTGCTGTTTTACAAGGCAGCTCTTGACAATCTAACTCCAGAAAGCATTCCCACCCTGTGAATTAGGACAGAGGCACCTGCTTCCTTACTGATGAAACGGGGAAAATAACACCCATTAGAAGCCATTTTAATTTTGGTAGCTTAGCTTCTGATTCCTCAGTAGATTTCTAGTCTAGCTCTTATGTCAGATCTGGCCCAGGCGCAGCGCACAACAGAAACGTGGCTGCATGAACCGCTCTAGCAGTGAGCTTGACTTGCTTGGCAGCAAGTAGGGGCTGGATTAGTTTTAAATACAAGATGGGTCTTTTGTTTTACGCTTTTATGGGCTAATTCACTATTTTCCTGACTAATTATAACTCTAAACATTGCGCTTACTTGAGTTTGGATTTAGGGTGACATGTCACAGTACTTGCCTTAAAGCTTCTGGAGTATTTAATAGAACTCTTGATTTCCAACAAGAGTATAAGGTGATCATATTCATCAGCTAAATATTCACCCCCATCAAGAAAAATTTTATGCAGCTCCAAAGAGATCTCTGGATATCTCAAGGCTAAGACCAGCAATCATGGGGTAATATTAATTAAGTAATCAGTTCCCTGTATTAATTAATAAGCTTACAGATTTATTTATTTTGTGCATGAATAATCTTGATGAGATGTCATATTTTGTAGCTAGCACTAGTTATGTATCTGATTATTTGCTAAAGGAAAACTACAACTCTATATTACTAATTTGAATCATGTGGTTAAAAACAGTGTTCTCAGCCTTGATCTAATTTGACATTATTGAAAAAGTTGTTATAAAAGATGTTGAAGAAGTGATGAAAGTCCCCTTAACTCAGGTCACTCAGTCTTTTTAAGTACCTCCAGAATACTAGTAGGTCCTGAAATGTCTCTGCAACCTGCGGTGTTTAGGCATTAGCTTTGCAAATATAGATGTTACTCTGTGTGTGTGTGTGTGTGTGTGTGTGTCCTGCATGCTTCATTATAAGATCATTGTAGTCCTTAGAGCTTAAACCACATATTTCTGCTTGAGAAACCAAGATATATATGGAACAGAGATAACATTAACTTCAGAGTCTGGAATGTATACTGATTTTCCAATACAACATACCAAAATGGATTCACCAGTCATGGATTATAAAAACTACCTTTTTCAGTGAGGAGAATATGATTAGTTATGAAAGCTGATGGTAGAATTTTATGGGGGGAGGCTAAGAACATGGGGAGGATGGGGAATGGATGACATTCCCAAACTGTGTATATCATATTGCCAATGTTAACTGGAAAAACATCATGCTGTTAGTCATTAATTTCTGTTACATCTGTTACCACATTATCTAATAATTCATTGTGGTCTTGTCTTTAACATTGGACTGTGAAGTTTTTAAAGTTATGTCTGTGTCTCTGGAATCTGGCAAAGATTGGTGCTTATATATATGAGATTTGTTAAATAAATGGTTGGGAGCCATTTGAGCTATCAGCTATATCAAATCACAGCTTGTCAAGTGCTGGTTTCTTCACCTTGGGAGAAGAAAATGTCCTGAGATACCGTATTCCCTAGTTGAAAAGCAATTCTGAGAAGAATTAAAAGTCTCTCAAGTATGTACTATGTATGTGTATGAATGTGTGTAGTTATGTACACATATTTTTAACATAGGTCATGTTTTAGAATAAAGTCTTATGATAACAGAGCTAATAAACTCACATTAGAAGTACCTGGTTCAACTTCTCATCCCAGTCTGGAGTGTCATCTATAATTTATCAGTCTCCTGCTGGGAACTCTCCTCCTTTGTGAATAAATAAAATATCCTGACCTGTCTCTTTTCTTCAGATTTTTAAGCAAAATGATTAAATGTGAGTGCCTGTGAAAAATAACTAGGTGTAGAGACCAGCACATAATGGAGGCTTCATCTTTTGCCTTTCCCTTTCCTCTTGACAAAGCAATCCTAATCGATTTCATGCCGATCTACTTGGTGCTTAGATGTTAAATGCAATGCTGAGTTATAGCTTAATTCTTATTACCAAGATTAAAAGTGGATCAAGAGTGGATCCGAGCTACCCTAAACAAATGGGTACTTAGAATGGAGCGTTAGTGCCCTTGAGAATAAGTGAAAGCATGATTATTAAGTATGTCGTCATCTTTGTCAATAACATATCTCAGCCCAACTAGTGGTAAGTACTGTGCCAAACTCAAAGCCAAGTAACGGGTTCCTGCCTGTAAACAATTACAATTTAACAGGCACTTTTGATCATTCCAATGTACTCTACCCTTACATACAAATTATTATATAATATATCAAGCATTGTACAATATTCTGTTCAGGGTTCAATGGCATAATCTCTATGATAATTTTAGAAATAGAATAAATCAATGGTAGCAGGTGGAAAGAAAAATAACAGTTGATGAAATTATGTGGGAAACCTCCTGTTTTCAACCTTTCTCCCAATTCTCAAGATTATTCATAGGGCAAGACTCTCACCTTTTTAAGATCTGTAGACAATGCAGCTTCAGGTTCTTCTATTCATATTAGCTCTCAACTCCAGTTTAGAAGACAAGTATGTAACTGAAGTCCACACCAGAGATGGTTTAGATAGCATTAGACATAGACCTTAAAATTACCCTGTTGCCTTTATGCTATTTTCAAAACAAAGAAAAAAAAAAAAAGTGTCTGTGAAAGTGTTCCTAAATTGAATAGTAAAAAAAGAAAAATGAAAAATCTCCTTAAATGTAAATTTCTGCTGCTCAAAATCTATTTTGCCTTTTGCACTGAATTTCATCTTATAGATAGGGATTCATTGGTGAGAGGAAAGAGTTGCTTTGAATGGACTAAAATCACATAAATATTTTAAAATTGTATACTTAAAATATATAACTTCAATATAAAACATTAGCAATGATATTTTAAAATATTAATACTAATGCCTTAATCAATAAATCATAAACTAAACTGAAACCATAATTTGGTTCTATAAAACTTGATAATGTTATTGTCATACAATTTTATTCATAACAGAAGCAGCAATATATGAAACTTAAAGTAAAGCCAAATATTGCCTTCAATTTTATATCCAAAATTTAGGCCCAAGGCAGAATCAGTTAGTATTTCGGTTGTCATAGTAATTGGTCAATTCTTACATGTACCATTAAGCGCGGATGTTTTGCTAAAGCCACTCATTTCCTCCACTTCTAATTTTTTAATCTATAAATCAGGAATGATCATTAGAATTGCATTTGTCTGGGAATCCATGAAAATTACTCATCAAATACAGATTTTTAAAAATTGTAGATTACAGGGTTATGAATCTTTTAAAGGGTGTTTGTAAGGCCTAAGAGATGGCAGTGAAATAATTCATTCTTCTCTAACAAGGAAAAATTCATAAACTTCTTTAGCAGAACATATGCTAGCTAACCAAAGCAAGAATTTTAACTGTGTAAATTTAAATTGAGATATTATATTATTGCCCAAATCTGGGTTAATATATTTGTTCATAGTAATGTCAGAGTAGTCACTTAATCAATTTATCAGTAAAATATGTTAGAACAATAAAGGTAAACCCTGTCCCCAATCACTAATGTTCTAGGTTTATTCTTAACATTTTTCTTGGGTTGTGTGTGTGTGTGTGTGTGTGTGTTTTAATGGATCTTTTCCTGTCATCTTCCTCTCTTGTGGAATTCTCTGAATTGCTGACACTAAGTGACACATTTTTAAATATAGGCAGAAAAGCTGTAATTATTTATTTAGCTTTTACTGTGTAATGGAATTTGTGACAAGATTATTTGCTACAGTGTTATTTTGTGTCTTGGTTAGTGTTCTTTGTAAAGGCCCCCAACATATGTGTATAAAAAGTGCTCTATGAGATATGAATGGAGGAGCAAATAACCTTCATTCAAACGTAGCCAAGTAGTTATTTACCAAAGTTTTAGCAATTTGAACTGCCTAACTGGAGGTATGACAACAGCAATTGTAGATGTTCTTAAATAATAGCTGTATACATTTTGGTCAGTGAATACCCTAAGTTCACTTTGAAAGAAGTACTTTTTACTAGGTATAAGTTCTGCTTGAATTAATTCCTTTAAAATTGACATTTTAGAAACCTCAGGCAACCCTAACCTGCCGAATGTCTTAATCTAACAATAACATGGCCTAGCGTTGTAGTTCATAAGTATTTGCCAATGAAGATGTGATGTAAGGATTTGCTATCAAGTCTTTTAAATCTCCTAAATAGAATGAATTGAGCTAAGAGATGCTGCCAATTACCATAGCTGTTTGAGTCCTACAGTGGCTACCAGCAGAGTTTTGACATGTAAACTCACTTAGTAAAGATCAGCTCTTGTTTTTCGCAGGCATTGCATTTTTTATTACACATAGAACATAAAAATTGGCCAAATATGTAAGTTCCCCTTACCAGGCAACCTCACAGCTCTGTCTTCACCCTTCTTCAACCACAGCACATCTCCCCAAATCACTTCTTTTCAAAAGTGTTTGAATGGTAGAAATTCTTGTTTTTGAACTAAGTCAAACTCAGAACCCCAAGCTATAAATGAGTAAAAGCAAAGAAAGGCTACTTTTACCATTTGCTAGAAAACACATAACTGCAGTTTCTGTAAAACATGTTTGGTTGGGTTGGTGCAGACCCTCGAGTTCCCAGCTGAGCCCAGTTGGAAAATCACCAAGCTGTCCACAGGGCTTAGAACTCTTTAGAGCAGAAGTTATTCCTTTGGTTCCTGGCATAATTGCAAGGAAATCAGTAGCTAACTGAAAACATCCTCATCTAGAATTTACTTATCCAGCTACCCCAAACATTAAACTTTATGTTACAAGGCACATGCAGCTTGTTCATAGGAGAGCCTGCAAGGTTTCACTTGGAAGCCATCTTCTCTTCACAAAGATCATACAAGTGTGGCTGTTTTCTGTGCCTCCTAGAGACAAGGAAGAGACAGCCTAACTGCAAGTGAGAAACAGAAAATATATAAAAATCAGAAGTAAGAGATAAGGTAATAAATGTATGAAATTTTGGAATCATTTTAATATAGAATCAAGTAAACCTACATGTCTCCAAGTGCATATTCTATTACAGTACATTGCATTGCAATGTAGATATTCTTAGTAAAGATGATGAATAATCATTATTAAACATTAAATAATGGGCATATTCTATTTTAAAAGTATAAGGAAGTTTCAAAATGGTTTTCATCACAAATAATGAATTGTCTAGCCTCTCTGTGTATCAGTCTTCCTCTCTTCTCCCTCCCCCCCCCTTCACAGCCAACATGGAATGAGTATATCGAGACTATGAAATCAAGCATGTGTTCAGCTCCTGGCTTTTCCACTTCCTAGCTTCATGACCTTGGGCAGCAGTGTTACTCAGACTGTCTTTGTCAATGTAGTGATGAGGTTTAATAAGTGGTGTGCAAATTAGTATTTAATAAATGTTATTCGTTCATGTTCAACAGGGATAAGCTGGAGTTATACTTTATCATCCTCTTTATTTCCTCTTGTAAAATCACTATTCTTGCTATGTTGCCCTTAGCTTCAGTTTTGGGCCTATATGCTCCTTACCAAGTCAACGCAAAACCTAGGATCTTGAAACAGCAGTTTATTATTTTTATGATAATGTGGATTCACTGGGCACAGTTGAGCTTTTCTTCAGGGTGATACTGTCTGAAGCTGCAGTCATGACAGGACTCATGTGCTAGAATGTCATTCATGTGTCCAGTATCTGGGCAGGACTGCAGGGAGACTCAGCTGGGCCCTCTCTGCATTAGTCTCGGGACTTCTTCATCTTACTGCCTCTCCACATGGCCTCTACACGTGGCCCCTGCAGGGGAGTGGTGGACTTTTTACATTAAAGATCAGGGCCCCCAAAACATAAAAACGTATCACTGGAATGGGCTCAGTGCTGTTTCTGCTCATCCTACTGCAGAAAGGGAATAGGGACCTGACCCAGCTCAGTGCAGAGAGGACCAAAGGACGTCAGGGAAGTGGGGCTCCTTGGAGCCCATTTTGGAAGCTAGTTACCACAGTATTGTTTTCCTAATTCTTTGCTCCTGAATGGTTCCCATGACTTAGGTAATGTTGTACTTTAGCAGTCTAGGAGAGTCCTCTTTATAATTCTGCTTTAATTTGGAAGCAAAGCATGCTGACAGTCTTTCAAGTACTGTCGTATGAGATGATTGCTTTTGCTGTAGCTATGAAACACAGTTTGTTCCAATGTGGATGAATACAGCCTCCAATTAAGAATATACTTGAATTCAATGCTTATATTTTCTGTAGAGAATTTGCTTTTTTAAAAAAAGGAGCCTACCAATTGGTTGTTATTGCCATAAATAAGTTCCATGCCAAAAGTGGCTGGAGCAAAAGCATTAGAAAGTAGCTTGCAGTGATGACCAAAACAAAAATTTTGAGGATTTAGGAGCACTGACGATTAATCATCACTGGTTTCTAAGTTGAGTTATTTTTTTGTCCAGATTATTCAGGTGTTAATTTTTGATGTACAAAAGCAGTGCATATGCCTTTTGTCCTTCCACAAACTTATAAAGGAGTGGCCCAATTGTTCTAAGTGAGTAATCTCTGTGCCTCATGTGGACCTTCTTTCTAGAAAATGCACATGTGCTCTAAATTCTACATACAGTATTAAGGGTTTACAGGTACAATCAAATGCTTCCGTGAACCCCAGATTAAGAATTCCATGTTATAGGGGTCATTGAATCCCTAATGACAGGAAAAAATAAATATGTTTCTTTTGCTATTTTATTTCTCAAGGCTGGATTTAGCTAATGGTTTAACATAAAGCAACTCCCTCAACTGTTTAGACAAAAGGCATTGCTTTGATTTTATTAAGAAGATCCCACCCATTCTACCTGAGGGCTAAACGCAAAGAGAACCAAAAACAAAATTAAATACTTGTACTTTGATTTACTTTTGCTTTTGATGGTTTGGAGCCTTCCTTGAGTTTTGCGGAAGGAGCGGGGAGATTTGGGTCTCAAAACTGGGTTTTAGATGCAGCTCTTTGGCAATTCATTTGACACCTCACTGTCTCTTCTTGCCCGCCTGTGAGTATGTGCATATGTGTGTCTCTGTCTGTGTCTTTGTGCATCTCTTTGCTACTCCTGCCATGGATTTTGCACTCACCTATCATATTTTCTTGTCTCTTAGACGCCCACATTCCTTCTCTTTCAGTCTCTCTGCATGTCTCTATTCCACTTTGTCTCTATTTTTATGTATCTATGAATATAACTATATATACTTATGCACTTTTTACATATCTACAAGTATGTGTGTTTATAGATGTAGATATGTAAAGAGACAAAAAGACACAAACAGTCAAATAAGATGATTCGAATACTTTCAAATTCTAATTTTCACAGTGCAGATTTATGTATGTTGTTTTCAATAAGAATTGTTACTGAAAGCAATCAAGTTGTAGTGGAAACACACAGAGCTGGGAGTCAAGAGACTTAGGTTCTAGTCCCAGTCTCTCACTAACTTGCTGTGCAATGGGAAGCCAAGCTGTGACCCTCCTGGAATCTGTTTCTTCGAGAATGACAGGCAAGAGTTAAGTAGGTGAGCGCTGGTGCCCTTTTTAAACTCTTGTTTTTCTTTCTATTTGTATCTCTAGTCCTGTAAACTGGGGAGAGGTGAGGTTCTCCCTGTTTTTTTGTTTTTGTTTTTTATATCAGGAAACAATCCTTAGGTGCTTTGATTCCACTGTATTATATATGCCTAATTAATTGCGTACATGAACCCTTCCTGTCTCTCCAGCTAATCTCATGGGACTGTGACCTCAGAGAACTAGACAACTCACATTATTTTTCACAGCCAGCAAAACAACAGAGCTGTAAAAAAGCATTTACAGATTACATTCCTCTGGGGGAATACTACTTTGCCTTTAGTCAAGAAGTACATATTTTGTCCTTCCACAAACTTGTAAAGCAGTGGCTTGATGATACTTTGCTGATGTTTGTACTTAGTTTTAATTGTGGAAGGTTGGACTTCTCTGTTTAACTAATCTTTTTGATACACTGAATTCATCCAGATAAGATTGGGCTTGTGTTCCAGTGTTTGGCAAATTGGCTTACACATTTTTGTAAACTTCAGTGTTTTTGTGTTGGTAAATTGGAGAGCTTTCTGTATTCTCATTGATAGGTTGGTGTTGTCTGGGATGCCTTTATCTGTACCAAAATGGAACCAGGCTCCATAATGGTGGCGCTGTTTACCCCTTCCCATCAGTGTATTGGCAGCTCTCTTTTCTAAAGTGATTGCTATAATTATGCTTCTTCAGTGAGTTGTGTTCTGTTGTGTCACCAGGCCTATTGCTAAACATCACGACTGTTTTTCTTATCTGAGTGCTCTCAAATGGGGAAAGTGAGATGTGTTGGCAGGCCACCTTCAATCAAATTAATGTGAGATCAATGTATTGTCAACAGAGATGGTGGCAGTCCCTTTTTATCCCGTTCCAATACACTGATACATAAACTGACCTAAAGTCTGCAATTAAATGTTTATTTGATATAGATATAAGTTTATTTTCTTACTACTTTCACTTTATTAACATTTCATTGAAACACTTTAGCTGCATTTTGTAAAAAAATGAAATGAGGTGGAATTTTGGACATATCAGGACTACTATAGCTTGCAAATAAAATGTTGGTTACCTAATATCTTTTTAACCTCTTATCTCAGTGTATATTTTCAACGAAATGCATAAGTTCTAAAGGTGTTTTACACTTCGCAGTCTGTGTTATAAGAGTTTAATAGCATGGCAACAATGGTTCGTGATTTTAAAATACACATTGCAAGACCTGAGTTTAGTTTTTGTTAACAAAAAGGGGATGCAATAGAACAAAGGCACTTTTTATATAGTAGCCCTGTGTTAAGTTAGCCCTATAATATAGTTGAAAGTTTTTGAGCATATTTTTTCATTTGGCTTATATTGCTCTTGGTCTGACAGCACAATAAAATCTCAACAGCCAGAACGAAAACTTTCTGTCTATTTACCAAAAGCTGTATGTTACAAATTACATCTTTATTTTAACGGTCTTATGAACAGAAGTGATAAAAACTAATAATTTCCATTCTTAATTTGCAGTGAAAATTGGTACATGACAGTGATCATTTAATTTGCAAATACAATCCATGTCCTGAATTTACTAATGATTTGTTCTTAGAAGTTTGAAGGGTCAACTCACATGTACAAGGAACTTTTCCCCCAAGTTCACAGAAATTGGAAAATGACTGACCTGGACATACACCTTCTTTTAAGCAGCTGTTGACTGAACTCCATCATACACGTCTGTTAGGCATATGTAGTTGTAACTCACACTTCCTATTCCGGGCACAGAGTGCTGCTTTCATTTGAGCAAGCTTAGCAAGAATAAACCTTAATCCTCTGTGTAAAGTACTTAATAGATCATTCAGTGGACTCACTAGCAAATGTAACTGTTGCATTTAAAATGACACTTCTATGAGAAGCCTACTTAAGGGACTCTTTGAAAGCAAGCCATTCTTAACTGGTATCATAGGATAATGAACGTCACAGTAGTGGGCGGGTTTTCATTTTATTTCTGAAACAATACCTAAAGTTCAACATAAAGTGAAGGGATGTCTTGTTAGATTCCAAAATGAAATGTACACATCACATTTGACTGAAGAAAATACAGCATAATGCTTCTTCTCTTTAGTAATGGCCAACTTTTCCATATAAATGGATGTGAATTCACACCAAAAGATTACATTCGCATTATCTAATAGATTTTACCCAAAAAGAACATAGCAAATGAAGGAAAAAATTTATTATTAAAATTTTTTAAATAATTTCCCCCTCCAAAGCCAGGACAATAGAACTGAGTTTTGTATCTCAAGATACTTTCACAAAGATGTGGATCATCAGATTAAGGGTAGTAACCAGGGAGATTATCTCATGATTTCTATTACTGACTACACTAGTAAATTTACTGTTGCTTACAGTTTACATTCAATTTCAAAGTTTGTTGTACCTTATATAGTGACTACTATTGCAATAATGGATTGGTTCTTTGGGCCCAGTCATTTACTTCCTTGTATATAATTAGTTAAAATTATTTTCACTAAGTCTGAATTATTTTCTGATGCTTATTTGCTTCTGGAATCGGCACCCAAGTTTCATTATTTAAAGTAGATTCATTAAAGGAGACTAGTTAAGAAACACTTCAAGTTAGAGGCTTGTTTTCTTATAATTACAACCGGCTTTACCTGAAGAGCCATTATTTCTGGAGGACCACATGTAATTTCCCAGGGAAAAGGGAATGTCTCAGGCAACAAGGGCCTGCCTCCATACCTACCAGGATGTGGGGAAGTAAGAATAAGGTATTGGATGCAGCAGCTCAGTGTCAAGGATACAAAGGACTCCTGCTACCATGGGTAGTAAGCTCAATATAGCCTTGTGAGTGACAATATGGTAGGAGAGGTACAGAATCCTACCCAGGAACTATGATACCTGATTCCCTTCTCCCAGTCTAATTTGCTATGCTACTTCCACCAGTTGCACTTTGTTTAGCATATATTGACACTGTAAGTGTATTCTTCATATTGTTAGCGGATTTTCTTTTGTGTGCTATTGCCTAGCGTTCAAAATGGAAAGTATTTTCCCCTTTCAGCTCAGATGTAAAATGTTCTGGTTGCTAACGCTAGGGCCTTTTTTGAATGGGAAACTGACTTCATTTCCTACCACTATTATACCACAGTCCTCGTGATCTAAGCACACTTTTCTTTCCCTGAACATATTGTATCCTTTCGAACTTACAAAGGCTTTACATTTATGTGTTATCTATCTAGAATGCTTCTTTTTGTACTATGCAAGATTCAGATATTTTATTCATCTGATATAAAATTCATGAGGGCCTGTTATGTGCCAAGAACCATGTTAGCACCTGATGACATAAAGGCTAATTATAGTCAGCATTTGCCTTTGAGAACTTAAGAGTTCTGGTGGAACCTATAACCAACTCTACTATACATTACATGTTCTTTCCTCTGAGCACCCTCGTGGTTTTATACTTTCTAGGTTATCTTTAAGCATACACACACTCGCCTCCTTTTCATTTCTCAAATTCCTGGAGTTAGTTCCTTAGCATAACATTCCAGAGATTTAAGGAAGCTTTCGGGGTAGTGTAAGCTAACTCCATTTGTGAGAAAACAGATGATCAAAGTGAATACAACTAATTAGTAGAGCTGAGACTAATTATTCAGACTTATTTACTCCTAAATTTAGCTTTGTTATCACCGTCCCACAGGATTTACAAGAATTTCTAGAAGCTTTTGGAAGCATTCATTATTTCCGTTAGATCACTAGGGTGCTGCGCTAGTCATTAGCATCAGCATAGCCTAAACAGCGTGTGGAGCTATACTGTAGCGGCCGGAGAGTAAATGTACTTTTAGAAAATAGACTTTCAGTGGGTAGTTCACATACTGGGAGTCATGATTCAGCCATTCCCAAGTGACCTATGCGAGAATAGTCTATAGTGACAGAGAAAGAATATTTATTTCATTCACCCCGCATGGCAACTAAATGATTTGATCAGATTAGGTTGGTATGCGATTATACCGTAACAGATTGACATTGCAATTTTGATATGCATTTGCATCATATGCATAAATATGAATTCTGTTAGAAATATTTAGAGCTCGAATAGTCAAAAAAACATGGGCTCTATAAACCCATGACCTCAGACTTTACTAGATTCTAAGTGAAACATGAATGAATGATAAGCTGATCCCTCCTTGTTACCAACACAGGTCATAGTATAATTTTGAGGAAAATATTTTGTAACAACTGAATCTGATTTATTTTAAAGACACCACCCATGGGATTTACTGCCATTATAATCCTATTGCAATCCTGTTTTCTTTTTGCTCATCAGATTTCCAACTTCTTTGCCTCTGGAGGACTGCATTTGAAATTATGATTATGTTCCAGTATGTGGACTTTTAATTTCTGAAAAGGTACAAGGCACCCAGGTTTGGATAAGGGAAAGCTCCCTAGACTGATACAGGAGGTCTTGGTTCTCTAATCATGGTTCAGCTGCTACTGAACAGACCTCAGCCCCCTCAGCTTTAAGGTGAAAGGGATAGAACTAATAGCCTCCAAAGTCCCTTCAAGCTATGTGATTCAACAATAGGAAACTATGGAGTTGCACTTAATTTTTCCACTGATTTATGAGATTCTCCTTCAGGACTCCCTAACTCTAAAATAAGTCCAACAAAAACCAGGATGGTTAAGATGCTGCAGATACTCTCTTCAAAAACTTTATTATTTTTAGAGAAAAGGGCAGTGAGGGAGGAAGAAAGGGAGAGAAACATCAATGTATGGTTGCCTTTCACCTGCCTCCAGCTACAGACCTGGCTGGAGACCTGGCTTGCAGCCTGGTTATGTGCCCTGGCTGGGACTTGAACCAGTGACCTTTGGGTTCACAGGCTGACACCTAGCCACTGAGCCACCAGCCAGGTCTTCAAATAACTTTAAACTGCACAATTCTAGCTATTCACAGTGAACTTTGAGGGAAATCCACTTTCAAACAGCTCTTAATTCGTGAGTTCTATATAAGCAGCTACAACAGCCTACTCTCCACCATTATTAACATATTCAATAGCTGGAAATAAGAATTTATAGTAAAGGAACAGTAATGCATTTTATGTCCTAGAATTAGGCAACAAATTGCCCTAAGATTATAGTATTACATGCCATCAGAATTAATGCTTTAATGGTTCCTTATTTTGAGCAATTTTAGAGAGATGGCTTTCTATTAAATATAAATGTGTGTATGTAATGAATCTTCCACAACTAAAATGCGCATTACTCTTTCAAAGTTTTATTCTTGCTATTTATTTTTACTTTGTTTCTGAACAGTTAATACATGTTCTTTTTTGTATCTATGCTTAATTACATAGATACAATTAATTATGTGTCATATATAATATCAAATTTTTACTGTACATCAAGTTCTAGAGAAAGCAAACAAATAAAGATTGTTTTATTTGATAAAGTATTTAAAAGTGTATTTTTGGCATGAAACTACTTGTCACAATACATGCATGCGCATATGCACACTGTAGTTGGCAAACTGCAGTGGTGAATGCTCTGAGTTTTGAGAAGCCCTCTGGGTAAAGCACTGCTGAACTGCTTAGCAGGTTTAATGTAAGGAGTCGGTGTCACTGGAATCAGCTGCCTCTGACAGAGTCAACATGGCTCCGTCTGTGCTGTCCCTCTCAGGCTGGCTGTGGGTTTCCGGCCCACTGAGCACTTGAAGCCAAACAGTCTGTTAAGGGACAAGGAAGAGAGTCTTTGGGGAGTCCTGTATTTATCACTATTTGGAAGACTTGAACTTCAAAGGGCCAGAACTCATATATACCAGTTTTATTCTAAATATTTGGTCAAGTACATTTTGAGAGTTTTTCTTTTGGCTCTTTGTCTTTAATATAAGATGACATTGCCAGTCTGCTCAGGTATTTTTTATTAACTCTGCCTTTTGTGTAACTAAATATAGTTCAGAGATCTAGCATTAGAACCAAACCAATTAGATTTTTTCCCCAGTGAACAGGTCTTGGTTCATTTTGGAAGTCGAGATAGAGGGGGAGCTGTTCTGGTAGAAGAAACTTCATTTCCAGAGAAATGAATCAAACTGCTTTCTAAGTACAGACTCTTAAAAGTGTACAGAAGATTTAAAGCCAATTGTTAAAAATGATTTTTTGTTTCCTGAGTAGAACTTTATAAAATAAAAATTGAAACCTAAGTGTAGAAATACACGTGTACACACACACACACACACACTATATATATACATATATATATATACATATATATATATATGTATATATATATATGAGTTATGGTAGCAGGGTGAGAGGGCATGTTGGTGAACGAAAATGATAAGATGAATAACCAGTGGAGGTTCTCACAAAAATGATTAAAAATAGACTGAATCTTCTAATTCTTGCATTGTTCTTCCTTAGTTCAATATTGTGAAATTTCCCAATTCAGTATTTTCTGTATCTGCTGACTTGATTAAACATATTATTTTTCCATAATTAACTATTTTATAAATATGTGCTAACCCTAAAGCAGGTGGAAATTTTCTCCAAAAGCTTTTTATTTTACAAGGGAATAAAAGGTAATGTAAAACTCCTTGTGGCAATCACTTCCTGTTCACATGTACAAGTGTGTGGGTATCTCAGTAGTTTCATAAGAAATAGTTCTTCAGTGTGCTGAGTTACAATTGTAGCACTAAGGACAGTACTTGGATGATGATAATAACAACAATAATAAGATTTCTCTAAGGAACACATCAACCTAAGTCGCATTATACAAAATGTGTATAAAAAATGTGTATATTTATAAAAACTTAAAATATTAGAATGTGAGATCAACAGTAAAACATATGTAGGTAAAGTACAAAAGGGATCTTAGTGGATTTTTCTTTTATCGGGGAAGTTGAGAAGAGACAACTTTTGTGGGTTGAAAGATAATTGATTTTGTACTTGAAAAATAATGCCTTTTAGATTTTGTCATTATTATTCATAGTGTAACTATTTCCTACTTGGTTTCAATGCATCTGAGCTCACTCCCTACCAAAGAGCAGTCTTCCTGGCTCTCTTGAAAATATGTACATCGAAACATCCCGAATTGGAGAAAATGCGTGAGTTGTACCCATGTTTTGAGAGGACTGTGGGCCTCTGAGTACTGCAGAAAATGAAAACTGGCCACTGGGTATGATTTCATTTTCCTTACAAGATCTGAGGGAACATGTATATGATTGCCATGTGTCACCCATACTGTGTATAGAAGATTGATTGCTTTAAAGTAATCTGCATAGCAGAGCCCGTAATAATAGTTTACAACATATACATTAGGAAAGTTGTTTTGCTAAAAAAGAATTATAAACTTTTCTTCAGCACTTTGATATAATCATTTAAGTATAAAAATTTTAAGTGTAGACAAAATTTTTGAGAACCAAGCCATTAATAAAAATAACACAAAATTATATTTTTAAGATATAAAGCAATTCTTACTTAATCCCTATAATAATTTTTTTCAGGTCAAGAGCATTAAAAAATAAAATTAAAGTATTATATCTTTCACCTTGAGCATGATTATCACTTCTTTTGTGGCATACGTTCTATTTGTTGATTTTCAGGAACATGCAAAAACATTTACCTTAATTAAGGACACATAAAAATTCTATACTTACTGGCATCTGTAAAAAATCAGTTTTGCTTACAGGAGGGGTATAATGCTGCTTAATATACTTTTCTCTTTGCAATTAAATTAGATGTTTTTTTTGAGGGGATAAAAACTCATAAAGGAAACAGCCTTGAAGATGTAATATGCTCTATCATATTTAAATAATTAGACTCCTGTCTCATTGAAATAGATGTGCTCTAGGTTTGATAGTGATAAAAGCAGGAATATTAGTATGATTAGGAAATTATATCATGTCACAGCATAATTGATTGATTGATAGCTGAATGAAAACTAACCATAAAGCATGTGAAAATAATTGCCTGTTCTGCAGTTACTCAGGCAGAATTTTTGCATCTGTGGAATTGAGTAACTGAAATGCCTATCTTCCAACAAAATGGAATTGATATTTCTTCCTTTTGCTTGTGTCTGTGTATGCCTTTATAATACTGGCAGGGAAAATAATAAGAGGGTTCGAAGTGCTTATTTCAGTACTTAATTGTTTCTCAAGATCAGTCAGATGGACACAACATTACTAATCGACTCTATGAGCAATTAGTGTTTTGGAATTTACCTTTCAGAGCCTCAGGTTTTAAACGTAAAGCACCACTAACAACAAGAGTTCATACTCTCATACTTGTCTCGAAAATGGAATTTCCCAAACATTTAAATTATCATTAATTTTTAAAAAGCATTTTGTGTTTTTTTTGTTTTTTTTTTCTGCTTGTGTTTCTACTTCCTCGTTCTCTGTTCTGATCTTTAAAGATTGTGTCTCACACACAAGTCTTTGGCGACAATCACACTAGCGTAGAAGGGCTTGGAGAAGCTAGTCCACTGCAGGATTCCGTTTCAAAGCTGAACCAATAGTTACCATTGACATATCCATTCATCTATGCAGGGTCATTGGAAATCCTCTCTCTCTAGTTTTCCCTTCCCTTCAGGGAGCAATGCTTAAAAGAGCAAACCCCTGGTGTGAAGAGATAGGGTAATTCTCAGCACCGCCAATGGTGCCAGGAATCGAATTAAAGTTGTCCATTTGCAGATGACTGTCTGTTGGCGCTCCCAGCACACCCAGGCTCTGTGCTTTCTGTGAATGCTTTGTTTACCTGAAATTCTGTCAGTGGAACTTCAATTTAATTTTTCAATGGGAAAAGTCAAATCATGCTAAAAATATGCCAGGAAGGTGAAAATACTAAAATATGTCTTTCTCTGTGGAATTATAACATTTTATTAGATTCCTAGGGCTTTCTCCAGGAAAATTTAAAAAGTAAAGCTTTGTTAAAAAGAAAAAAAGATTGTGTTCCACATGGTGTTAGAAAAAATTAGTTACTGATTTCACTGCTCTTTTGAAGAGTTTAAAACTTGTCATTTATTCTGAAATTGTTGACATTCCTGGATCTATTTTGGCATAAATAACATTTTCATATGATTAAACCTACAATTTTGTCTATCTTAACATGCATTATCTCTTTTGAGTGAAAGGCATTAAGAAAACATGAGTTGCCATTAAGTCTTAGGTACCAGAAGTCAGCACCAAAGATGTTTTCTCAAGTTTGATTTCCTATGTTATCATAGGACATACGATTGTGTTTTAATTTATTGGGCAAAGTTTAAAAGTTAGAATTAGATTTGTGAGGAAAGATTTGAAAATGCTAGGAAGAGCATAACCTATTTAGGGAGATGAAAGTTGAGAATACATGGCCTCTTTATAAGTCCCAGAAAACCACAAAGCATATTTTGAGTTTGTGATTGCTACTATTTGATTTTGTTTCTTCTCTCACTTTAATTCCTCTGTTTTATTTGAAGTGTTCTTGGCACAAAGTAGGCCCTCAATAATCTTTATGACAAGATGAATAAATAATGCTTAGTATTTCTCTTTTATTTATAATTAAGAACTGTTTATTTTGCTTTTATTTTTCTTGGTACCTGATTCTTCTTATGTGTTCTGTGCCTTTCTTGGCAAATTCTATTTAATGTTGTTATTTTCTTTCAGATACAAGTTTTAAATACATCCCTAGGATTGTATTGGGGGGAAACTGTGTGGAAACATATTTCCCTTAAACATTGGGACCTATGGTACCTACTAAGTCCACTGGATGCAAGTCATTATGCAGAGGTGTTTTCATGCCACCTTCATTATAATATCCTCCTTAGAAAGCTAGCATGCATAGTTTGAGAAGTCCTGTGTAGCAAACAGTTTCATCTAAGTGACTTTACACAGAAGAGAAAATGTACAATAACAGTCAAGTTTGTAAAAAAGGCCAGCAATATTTTAAAGTCACCAAGAATTGATCCTAATATATCAACCACAATGAAGGGACTGTGTCATCATTATAAGAGCAAGCTATACCACTGATTTTAGAAGCACCTACTACTCTCTTTAGATTTACTGAAAAACACTTACTGTGTGGCTCTTATCAAAAGTGGAAAAAATAACTCTCTCTCTTTGTGCCTCTCTGTCTCTCACTCCCATTTAGATCTTTTCCAATATTTTTAAAGCTATGCTAAGAAGCAATTCCCATTGATGCAATTAGACAATTCCTTCTCTTGAGTGATCTAGATCTTTTTTAGAAATGTCATAATTGTTATCCTCAATATAAAATAAACCATCGAAGTTACCTTGTATCTTAAATATCAGTCTGTGCCCTTTAATCATTAGTTACAGATATCATTTAGACCAATCATAGCATAAGCCATTAGTAGAATTTTACAAATAGGATGCAAATGATGTGACTTTAAGTCTAACAAATTTTAAATCATATTTGTAATGTTTGCTTCTGTTATTTGGTTACCCATAGTAAATTGTATAGTATTAAATATATAGATTTAAGTATTTTTGGTGAGCTTATTACATTACAATCTTATTCAGTAGCCCCATAACATTTTAATAAAGTCTTGCTTTATTTTTTATATTTTGTGTGGAACTTAAGGAATATTATAATTATCAGCTGCATTTGATATTAAGCATACACATGGTAACTACTAATAAAAAAATCTCTTATACTTTCTTTTTTTAAAGATTTTATTTATTATTTTTCAGAAAGAGGCGAAGGGAGAGAAGCAGAGAGGGAGAGAAACATCAATGTATGGCTGCCCTTCACCTGTCTCCAGCCATGGATCTGGCTGGAGACCTGGCTGCAGGTTATGTTGCCCTGGCTGGGAATTGAACTAGTGAACTTTGGGTTTGCAGGCCAGTGCCTTATCCACTATGCCACCAGCCATGGCTCTATTATTCTTATAGTGTAAAAAAAGTTACAGGTACAATTTAGCTAAATAGGGAGCTCTTTGTTTCATAAGAATTTAGTAAGGCAAGTATTATCAGTAATTTGCCATTGGCTTATTTTATTCTTTTTTCTTATTTGTTGATTCTAGAGCTTGTGCTGTTAACACCACCACCCTTCCCAAGCCTTTTTTCTTATTTATTAATCACACACTCTGTGCAAATTATAGCAGGAGGTGTTCAAAACATAAGTTGAATAAGAAACATCTTACTTAGCCTAGTAAAAGCGATTAGCTCATAAACAATTTTGTGCCATAATTGACTGAATGATTCTTATGAAGAATTTACCATGTAGAATTATACAGCTGACTTTTAATTTCCTACAACATGTTTTAGCATGACTGTGTATAACTGGTAATCAGATGTCATTCTAGTCACTGGACACTGTACAGTATAACATTCATGTTTATTTATAACAAATATTTATTTGAGAAAAGTACACTATAGCATCATGTTTATAAGTTTACAAGATGCTGATACACACACTCAGGAAAATGATATGTCCTGACCTCAAGGACCTCACAGCCTGGCGGGAAAGCCCTACAGACAGACACAAAGGAGAAAATGGTGTTGGGCAGGGAAGGGCATTGCAAGCAGAAGAGCGGCACATACAAAGATAAGGGAATAGGAAAGTCTAGGATACTCCTTTCATATTAGTAGTGTATACACTGTATTCTTGAATAACATAACTAGAAATATATAGGAAATTTTAAAGCAGATGTTCCAAGAAAAATGAAAACTTTAAGAGAAAAAGTAATTTTAATGGAAATTATTGCTACATATTTTCAGATAATGATTACTTCTTATTTATGTTTTTTTTTCCCCCCCAGGGAAACTAATTTTTATTGTTTTTTTTTTTTTACAGTAAGCCAAAAAATACATACATACATGCATACATACACACAAAAATACATACAAAATAAGAAAAACTAGAAGGAAAAACACATAGGAAAAGAGATGAGACTAATCTAAAGCAATAGCATGAGAATAAAGAAGGCTTAGATGTTAGTGTTTTTAAAAGATGAATTGAGGAGACTTTTATCACTGATTGAATACTGACCAAGGGAAGAAGAGCTACTTTACCTGAAGGTAGGTAGTGCATTTTCTTTGTATATGTTGAGAATTTAACTCTAGGTATCTGGATAATTATTTTGAATAAAATAGCACAGTAAGTTATTGGCAAGGGCAGAACAGGAATTCAAATCTCCTAATTATAAATGAGTAGGTGATGGGTCAGAGAGTGTTTCATATTTTACTTTTGAAATCTCCTTACCTATACCCTCCTCTTATTGTTTCTCTTTAGTTTAATCCCCAAAATATCAAGGAACTCATCTCTGACAGTTATAGTTCCTGGAAGGTAACATAATATGCTACTTGTTTACCCTCTGTCATCTCATTAGTCCTCAGAACAGCCTTTCAAGGAAATTATTACTGTCATTTCTAAGGTGGAAATGCCAAGACTTAAGAAGGCTAAGTAATTTGCCTATGGTACCATGACTAATAACTGGAAGTCTTAAGAATGCAAACTTGGAACAATTCAAATAGATGCCCAAATTAAAATCCACTGTGGTCAGAAGATAACAATGTGGACATTTCAGCAGTTGACAGTTAAGAATTAACAATTCTTGTTATGGTAAATATTGATTCTTTTAAAGGTTGTTCCTTTTGGTAGGAAGAGGATAAGATATTGTAAATACCATATTACAATAAGATATTGTAAACTATGAAAAATTATGTTGGTAAAATATATACTCTTAAAACACTATTTCCTATTTTGCTCTTTAAACAAATGCAAGTATTATGTCATATAATGCATTCTACCTTGTTAAATTTCTACTGTGAAACCCTGTATGGTTTTCCACATCCTATAAGGTGTATATATTTATTCTAAAAAGTTAGGCCCTTAACCTAAAATGACAATGGATATTTTATGGATAAAAGTTAGTAGAGGTCCAAAAAATACAGAAAGGGTGGAAGTCATACTTCTTGGACATACAATTTTCATCTCAGAAATGAATGCTCATGAAATTGGATATGGACATGCCCTAATAAAGAGACTAAGATGAACTTGTTGAGCAGCTCCGAGTGGTGAAAAGCTCGAAATATTATTTTTATATAAGAAAATATCACGTTCAATGTTGGCCTAGAAGGCAATATCAAAGCCAATGTGTGGAAAATATACAAGATTTTAGTAAAACAGTATGGAGTAATAATACCATTAAAATTAGAACCATAAGCTTAATTCTGGCCCAACTTCTGCCAACTATTAGCCTAAGTAATTATCCATTGCATACACAATATCAATTGGATGGAATTGATTACTAAGGGATCTTAAATCCAAGGTTGTTCTTCAGACCAAGATTGTTGTGATAACTAGGGAAATAGTATTAAAATGTATGTCTGTTGACTAATTATATAGGTTACTCTATTTTAAAAGATTAAAATGAATTTAATGTTTCTTAAATTTGGAGACCACTAAATGACTGATACAAGTCATTGCAACTATCTTTTAACCTAAGGCAAGAAGGATACCCTGTTTTAGAAAGTCCATTGTTGCCTTTCTCCAGCACCTCCCCTTACTCTTGTGAGGGTACTAAGGGGTCATGAGAATGTGTCCACTTGGAATCCATGCTCTCCTTCTAGAACATGTTCCAGGCACCTGAAATTCCTTGAGTCTACTTCCAGGACCCATGGAAGACTATTCTCCAGCTCTGTCCTCTCATAGTTAAAAAGTGTGCACTTTTAAAGATTTTATTTATTTCAGAGAGAGAAGGGAAGGGAGAGAGGCAGAGAAGGGAGAGAGGGAGAGAAACATCAATGTATGGTTGCCTTTCACCTGCTTCCAGCTACAGACCTGGCTGGAGACCTGGCTATGTGCCCTGGCAGGGGAATTGAACTAGCAACTTTGTAATGTGTGCACTTTTAGAGCTGAAGTAAGGCCAAGAAGCAGTTGGTGGGGGGAGCAGGGAATAGATGGACATTCATCTTGCATGTGAAGCACCTGATCCTGTGGGTGAGATGATAGTGAGCAAGAATAAGTCAGCCACCGGTCAGTCTTTCCCATTCTGGCCCCAGGAGCCAGACAATACTGTATTTAAACCAGCATCCCAGGTGTTGTGAAGGTGCAATTGTCAAAGTAGGAAAAAAATAACACTTTATTTAATGTTTTTGTTCAGTTTATAACTTTCAAAATAATTTATAACTTCATAACTTTTTAAGTAACTTAAAATATTTCAACATGTGCTATGTATTAAGGCCTGAATAAAGCAAATCTTTCTACATAGAGATGAAGATATAAGTAAATATGTAGATATAGATGTACATTTATTCCTATGGATATAAGTAGCTAGAGTACCTACCTTGTCTTGATACTCTATCACTGGACATAAATGAACAAGATAGACAAAGCCCTTGTCTTATGCTAATGATGTAGATTCTTGGTCTCCAAGAGATTAATCTAGTAGGTGACACAGATAAAAGAGGAAAAATATACATATTAAAATGCAGTATAAGTACAGGATGACATGAGAAGCGGAAGAGGAGGGAAGGCAGCAACTTTTGGGAAGTCTTCCTACATGAAGCCATAATAATAGTGAAAAGGAAAGTTAAGAATAAGAATTCTCAAGACTAAAGTATTTTCACCTAAAATAGCTTATCTTTGGAAATCTAGTATCTTACTCCAAAAGAAAGACAGTTTACGTTTCCAGTTTCTAAATAAAATTGAAATGGATGATACATTTGGAGAACAAAGTTTGCACCATCCATAAATAAGTTAAATGTTTTAAATTATTAAAACACATACTTTGCTGCTTACATGATATATCACATGATTATAGTTAAGCATACTATGCAAAAGTATACTAAAATTAAACCAATCTTAAGAATTAGTCAGTAAGGCATATTGTGAACTTTTGTTGCACAAGTGGAAACAGCAGGGACTCAGATGTAAAATCAGTAGGAACCATGCATTCCTCCAGTGCAGTATTTTTCTAATTCAAACTCCGGTCCGCATGTGGTTACACTTCTGGAGCACCTCTCCTACAATAAAGAACGTAATAGTAAACTCCTCAGGAAAAGAGGGAGACCCAGGGCTAGACAGAGGCAGAATTCTCTGGCACCTAATAATTACTTGCTTTATGAAATGAAGAAGGTGGTGAAAAAAGAGCAGAGTATGAAGACCAGATACCTGCTTAATATTGTAAACACATGATCTGATTTTTAATAAATTCTAAATAGAATGAGATTTTCTTTCTTTTGAGGGGAGAGACAGTAAGGATGCTTTGGAGAGTAATCATCTCTTTCCATATAGCTTCATATATTTCTTCAAAAGCTATGGCTTCCTTAAAGTTAAAAGCCTTATTAAATACTTCAGTAATGTCTACCAGTTATCACCCTTCTTATAATACAGATGTTTGCTACAACTTGGATGGAGTCTTCAATTAGACCTGTTTTTCCAGGGTTGTTCTTTCTTGTCACATACAACAATGGCACTCTTGTCCTCTGGGGTTTGACTGTGGTGATTTTCTAATGGTGATGATACATTTATTTGCCTTAATTCCCCCACTCTCCTTTTTATCCTTTCTCTCCTGTGCCTAAGGTTTGCACCTGACTGGCATTAAGGGTACAGTTGATAGACCATGAAACAAGATGGAATATGGGTCTATTGATTGGCTTATAGAAAAGTAGAAGGGATAACTGACTTTTAAAGGTGTCTGCAGGGAAATCAAAGGAAATCCAGAGACCATATATATTCCACCTGTTCTTAACTTTCCCATCCATCTCAAAAAGAGGTGGCTGGCTGTTTTTTCTCAGTTTATATCTGAAAAATGTATACCCTTGATCTGTCTCTTTCCATCTTTCTGATGACTTTGTTTTATCAATTCCCATTCCTGCCCTATCCCTATAGCATTGTCTGTTTTATTCTTTCTTTTCCACTGGGGTTTTCCCCACCTCAACCTAGAGCAGGGTTTGACAGGCATTTTCTGTAAAGAGCTCTATAGTAAAGATTTTCAGGTTTGTGGCCATATGGTCTCTGCCCCAACTGTTTCATTCTGCTAGAAAGAAACAATAGATGGTACATATATAAATGAGTGTTGCTGTGTTCCAATACTACTTTATTTACCAAAGAAATTGTCACACTGGATTTCACCTACACCCATGGTTTGGTCTAGGGTAATGATCATGTGTTCCCCATATACCTTAAAAAGAAAATCTCTTGCCTTGATTCTTCTTTGCCCCATAAATGCTGTTCATCTTCATTCAGGTGTTTGTCAAAGAGGAAAGTCCTTCGATGCCTGCCATGTCACTTTCTCACAATCGATTCCTTCATAACCCACTCACCATGGCTTCTGACCCTCACCACCCTACAAATACTGCTCTCCCACAGGTCACCTCTAGCCTCCTGATTACCTATTTTCTCTCCTAATCTTATTTGACTTCTCTGATGCAAATGCTGTGATTACATACTGTTCTTGAAAATCATTCTTCACTTGTCTTTTGCAACGGCATATTCTGTCCCTCTCTGTGTTTCTCTTTCTGTTGTGTAAATGTCCTCCCAATCCTCATTGCCTACTTCTTAAAAGTTGGTTTTACTCAACAGTTTTCTTCTCATCTCATTGCACACACTTTCAACTGTGTCTTCCATTATCAGAACCTTGTATGTGCATGCTTTCCAAATATCCTTGAAGAGCTTTAATTCCTCTTTCATCAAAAGATGCCTCAGCCAAATCATTGGTTGTACAAGCTAAAAGCCTTGGAGAAGCTCTCCAAGAGGATACAAAATAATTATTAGATCTCTAACAAATACTTCTATTTTATGATGTTCTTTGAATGCCCCCTTTCCTTTTTTTCAAACCTTGCCTTTTTTTCTATTATCTGAAAATCTGTTTAAGATTTTTTCTTCTTTTTGCTAAAGTTCAGGCCCTGTTTCCCTCTTATCTGTCCTATATATTGTTATTGTTGCTAAATTTGTGAAGAACCAACAAGAACCGCACTTTATATTGGCAGTAGAATCAAGTTCTAGCTTTCCATCCCTTTTCAGCCTGAATTGAAGCTTCATCTACCTCCGTCCTATCCTACGCATAAGACATGTACTCCCCTTCTGCCTTCTAACCATATCAAGCTACTTGTTTCCCAGATGTGCCAGGTACACTTTGCTTCATCTGTGGTTTTGACTATGTTTTGTTTCTATCCTAACTGGGGAAATTCTATTCACTTTTTATCTCCTCTGTATAGCCCCCTCTCTCTCATAGACTTAGAATGGTCTTTCTTCTGTAAATCACTAGTAAAGACAGACTGTAAGTTCCCTCAGGGCAGGGTCCTATACCTTAGCACTTAGAGCAAAAGCTCTTAAGTCAGGTTCAGATGTTCTGTAAGTTCATCAAGTAGGCACTCAGATGTTAATTAGAGCATGAACGTCATGATCGTATTTTTAACTATTTAGCCGACTGGTCTTGTTTGTGGTCTTTTACTGACAACAAAAGTTACTACAATTCAGAGGTACAAGAAGAACTTTTTTAAGATCCTAGTTTTGAGACTTCAATATATATTTTCTCTATAACATATTTTCTTATAATTGATAAACTACTTGGAAACAGGAAGAATGGAAGGGAGGAAAAGAGAGAAAATAACTCACTGGCACAAGTGCGAGAATAAAAAAGGTTGAGGGAATAGGGGCAGGGTGTGTTAAAGTTAGCCTGAAAGGATTTTAAGATCCAATTAAAATAAACTGAATTTTTTTCAAGTTTTACTTTTGTTTGCTTGCTTGCTTTTACATGGAAGAATATTTACTTTAAGCCTCTTTAGCTCAGGAATATGGCAAATGATAAAGTAGGAGTTTAAAAATGGTAAAGCTGACTGACACTAGGTATTGTGGATCTTTAAAAATTTTGGGTAATAATGAACCTTAATTCCTTTCCAAAATTATTTACAAGCTTAGGTGTATGACTTTTCTGTATCTTTAGAGATCAATGTCTAAATGGTAGGGCCAAAAGCTAGTATAAAACCCACTTTCTCCCAAAAGTCTTACCTGATAAATGCAGGTCTTCCCGTTACCACCACTATTTTGTTATGCCCTATTAACTGTATTTTATATTTACATTATAAGTATGTATGTGTTAATTCTCTGCAGTAGAATCTTATCTATGCATATATCCATATTCCCTAGCTTGTGTTTCCTCATATTGACAGACGTTTTACTTAGATCTACCCATGAGTTATGAAAGTTGGCAGAATTCATCTTGGCCATAATTTCTATCAACCCAATACTCAATTTCTAATTAAAACTTGTAAGTAAAATTATAGCTTTATCATTATAGAAAGTTATTTTAAAAACTCATCAAGAATGATTTTTATTATCATTATTATTATTATTTTTTATTAATATTGTTTGGAATCTCAGAACCTCTTAGTTGTAATAACGTCAGCTCTACAAAACCCTCATTCTCTTTTATAAAATGTTGCTAAACATTATTCAAGTTATTCAACATAATGATATGACATTCCAAAGGCACTAAAAGGGGCCTTCTCTCTCTCTTTTTTTAATCTACGAATCATTTAAAGATGCAAGGTTTAGGTTTCCACTGGTTTTATACCCTGGATTTTTCTTCTGTGGTTCTGAGTACAAATTCAGCGATGACTTAAAGAATTAGGAAGATATTTTTGTGTGAAAGCTATATGAATTCACAAAGGAATACGTTTGGTTTCTTCTTTATGTTGTAATGCAAAATATTGCATTTCACAAAAATCTAATGAATCAAGTTGTTAATTTGACAGTCTCAGTTCTCATAGCTATTGATTCAGACAGCTGAAAAGAGTTATGGAATCTTATTGGCTCCAATTAGGAATCATGAAGCTTGAGGTTAAAGAAATGAGAGTGTATTGTGAGAGGAATCATTAAGTAACAGGATCTTTCTTAACATTTTATTATAATCAGTATAAACTCTTGGTCTCACATTATTTTTGTACTTTTTCATTTCTTGATTATCTTCATGAACCTGCTTCAGAATGCCCAGAATCTCATTTCAAAGCTGATTATGTCATCTTTTGGGTTATTTTAGCAAACAAAAGATGTTTATCTTCTTTTATGAGACTTCATAATCATAAGCTTGAGAATTTTCTATAAGTCTTATTTAGAGGTTCCCCCCAAATATTTTCAGTTCCTGCTATATAATTATTATATATGGAGAGAAATGCCTCAAGCTATACTATATTGGGTGAGTAATCAATATAGACTTACATACTTATTTTAGCACATGATCATCTTGGAAATAACACCTTAGAGTTAATATTTTTCCCTTATCAATAAGAAGCTTAGCTAACACTCATCACCATATTTAGTGCAAGTAAATAATATATATTGACAATACTGTCCTTTAATGTTAAGATCTTTGTAAACAATGCTACAAAAATAATTGGGGAGGAATATATTATTCATGTTTTTATTTTCCATTTTTTATTTTATTTTATTTTTTAAGAGAATTTATTATTTCAAGAGAGAGAGGAAGAGGGGCATCAATGTATATGGTTGCCTTTCACTTGCCTCCAGCTACAGACCTGGCTGGAGACCTGAGTTGTAGCCTGGTTACATGCTCTGGCTGGGAATCGAACCAGTGACCTTTGGGTTCGCAGGCTGACACCTTATCCACTGTGCCACCACCCGGGGCTTATTCATGTTTTTAAGAACAATATCTAATATAATGCTATTTATAGCTGCTATTATGAAAAGCCAACATTTCTTCAAATATTCCCTTAAGAATACCCATTTTTCCATGCTTTAACTTAGCAATAGAAATGCAGTTGTTGTTTTTTTCTTTTAATGATTACAGTGTATTTTTATCTTGAATAAGTTTTCATATATAATGAAATGGCAGGAAGACTTTTTGAGGTGGGGGGGGTACTGAAGAGGAAAGGCTTCATAGCTGGCATTGATTATTGGTTATAAAATCTTTGCTTATCATTTGTTAATAAATGATCTGTTCAAAAACCTTTTGACCAGCTTGACACAAGCCTAAAATTTGCTGTGCAATGAATATAATCCAACTCTAATAGATGATTATATTTCCAAGTATATTTAAAATAGAAAAAATAAGATTATTGCAATAAATCTAACATCACAGCAACCCATTCGTGGAGCTTAATTATGACAGTACTAAATGTGAAAATCTATTCAGCGGTAGGAACACTTTTCACATTACATTCATACTAGAGATTGGCTGTTAAGAGCTCATTACTGGTATTTTTCTAAAGAGTGGTTTATTAAACACAGTTACCTAATAAGCATCTTTGGTGGTGCAAATTGCTGAAAACAGTAATGAGTCTGATTAGACTTCATTTCAATTACGACAGCTTGTCTAGCAAAAAAAAAAAAAATAATTTTTTTCCTTGATGCTTCAGAATCCAGCTACAAGACACTGCACAGTTTAAAAAAATAAAAATCCACTTCGATATTTCCTTTCTGCAGTTCACTAATGAAGAGAGAATTGTTCAAGTCATCATCCAATTTACACACTGGGAAAACTAGATGGACAAAGTGGAGTCACAATCATGTTTGCTTAAAAACAGCAAGAGCTGCCTTGACTAATATGTCTAAATAAGGTCACCTTTAGTTTCTCTCTCTCTTTTTTCCCCCTTTGCAATATAAAGCCATAAATGAATTGGAGACTTAAAAAATGATTCATTCCTATTTGGTTTGTGGAGGTTATTCTCCAGATTAATAGGCTCACCTTTCAATTATATTTTATCCATGGATCTTCTGCTTAAAATGATAACAATACAGGAAGCTATTGGACTATGCATGCTAATTATCAGACCGATTATTTTTAAATACACATATTGGGAAGGCGACAAAAGAAAGCAAGCTTCTATGAATGTGCACTAATATTTCAGAAAGTGTAAAGGAACGTTCATGAGACACTAAACTTGATTTTTGTATTTTACAAAATATGTTATTTAGCCATAGTTAACAGCTAACCTCCAATTAAATTATGCCAGAACATTACTGCTCATATCAAAAGAAAAAAATGGTTAATGTAAAAAGCCTTTAAGTGATTAAGCTGTCATTGCTGTCATTTAGGTACTCTAGTAACATTTGAATGCTTCTGAGAGCTATGGCAAGGGATGCAATTCACTATTTCATGCTATATTTTCTGAACAGATTCTTTTAAAAGTGTAATAGCATTTGACACTGAACTGGATAAAATAATTTTGAAGGTAATGTATGAAAACAAAGGCTGGATGTAGAAGCATTAAAAAAAGGGAGGGTACAATAAAATATCACCTGTTACTTCACGAGTTAGCTAAAGGATCATGGATAATACGGCTATAAGGCTGAAACTCAGATATAAACAAATGTTCTTGTAGGCATTCGGGTGCTTTCAAAAGATTTGCTTAAAAAGGAGACCAGTTCAAGGTATGCCATTAAGTAGGAATGTATTTTCATCGTTAAATCTATGACTTCTCTATTTTGTTTTGAGAAGAAAACCTTTTGTATAGAAAACATCAATCCTAGGTTAACAATTGGGGTCCTTTATTATATAATTTGCTTTTCAACAATTTTTAAAAACATTTTGTCTCAAATGATTTTAGTGTTTTTCTTTTTGGGTACAATTGCAAAAAGTATTTTAGTACTTAATAAAATTATTTTAAAATTTCCTTTCTGAAGAAAAATAGTACACATTTAAGGACCTCCTTCAAAATGAGTACTCAGTTAAGGAAATGAGTGTATACAGTATATTTGAGGCCGTAAATAAGACTTTTTTTTAAAAAAGTTTTTAAAAAACTTGTGAGTATGGAAACTTTTTGAGGTATATAATTTGGTTTAAGCTACAGATAAAAATATAATGAAAACACTGTAAGTGATGCTTACTTTTGATTAAAAAAAGTAGGGTGTGTTCATGCTTGTTCAGTAACTTAAAATGTGCTTTGAATTGAGATTATTAATAACAAAGCCAGTAAAACAGATCTTGTTTAGGATAAAAGTGATTGTAAAAAGCTCTTTTGCTTCTCTTTGTCATTTTCCCCCATTTTTTTCTATATCCTTTCTGCAATTACAGACATAACACTTACCTACCCACACACAGGCACCTAGATTTGATTTTACTGTGGAGTCTATATTATTACCTGCAGGGGTCTGATTTTCCTGTTGTTTAGGGACTTTGTGCAAATTGGATGCACACAATTTAAAGAAGTAGCAGGAAGATATAACTTATTTACTCTTTTAATGTAAGCGTTTAAAAATTTTACTGGAAAAATCTCCCTTGTCTTTAAAACTGTTAAGAAATATCAGAGTTTACCCATAACTAAAGAGGCTAATAAAATAATGCATGATCACCAGTAAGCATACAATTGTAGAATAGTTTAGACCAGATAGAGGTAACATCTGAATAACCGTCAATTCTATTGACGGTATTGAGAGCCACTTTATTTTTTTAACTGCTATGTTAGAGACAAAGTAAGCCATGTTTATTCACAACAGATGGCAGTGGATTGAAAATAATTGTTGATTTACAAGAACAGGGAGGGTGAATTGGTATTTCAAGTGGTTAATGCAACTGGATCAACCATTTCATTCAAATTTGCCAAAGATTATACTTAATATAATGACATTGCCTATTATAATAGTAAGACATTGTGCATTTAATACTGTCATAGAGAAGGCAATCAAAATGGAGTTTGAAAATACAGTTTCTTGTGGTCTCTCCTATTGTTAGCACCTACCCAAGAATTAGGTTGTTGGTTACTCCCGCCAGGATAGGAAATGCCACTTTCTTTGAAGGTACTGTTTGTTAACTTCCTCTTCTGCTTCTGTCTCATTCTGCAGTATTCTTTGTTTTTACAAATGGAAGAACCAACGCGCTAATGACTGGACTGTCATTCACACTGCACTTTAACAATGTTCTGTTTGTCTGGAAATTAGAGCATCCCAATTATAGGTGATGCTGAGATGTATTTCACGGACCATAGAGTGGAGCGAGAGGGGTGGGAGTGGAGAGGTGAGGAAACTAACTACCGCTGTTACTGTGAGTTCTTCCCTTTTAATCCCGGACCTTGCTGACTGTATTCTAAAGCATTTTATCTTCATGTGTTGTCTTACATGGAAAAAACAACACCAAACTGACCAAAACTCATTTCATATGAAGCTTTTTCCACTGCCTTCAGATTAAAGTTATTTTCTTCAGGCAGGACTAAATTATACACAGGTCCCCGGAGTGAAGGACACTGAATTAATGCACTATGTCACCCAGCCCTTACTATAGAATATTTTTTATCAAAGTCCAAGACACTATTTTCCTAATGCATTAAAAATTAATGCATAGATTACCAAAAAAAGAAAAAATGCATAAATAACCTAAACAAATGTTGTCTTGGATTTGCACACTTGAGTCACCTTAAGCAAGAGTTTTTAAGGGAAATGGTTTAAGAATTACATACTTAAATGTAAATACTATTCTTATTCCTTTGTCTAATTTATACGAAGGAGTCCTCAATCTTAAATAAGCATCCTTAATTATCTGTTTTGCTTTATGTAAATTGTCTTTTTTTTTTAAAATAATGTTCCAGAGAAGCACAGGAAAAAGGGTGAATGCAAATTTCATCTTACACAAGGTCATGAGGCTTGGGAGGTTCTGAATTTGTTTATTGACCCATGTCCACATGATGTGTTGGGCAAAAATGAGTATAGTTCAGTTTAAATGTAACTAAATTGAGCTTTGCATTTATATACTTGAAGTACAATATACACAAATAACCATTTACAAATAGCTGTATGTGCACATAATGATTAACATAACATTTTAAGATTGTGAACAACGAAATTAACCAGACACGTCATAATTCAAGGTTCATACCACCCCTGGGTTGTATTAATTAAAAGTGCAAATTTACTTTATATGACACAACAGTATCTTGAGAATGAATTAATGTTATCTTGGCAGAATCCTTTTTAAAAATAAAAATTCAAAACACATAGCAAATGCATAATACTTTTGGCATTTGTATTTCTCTTTCTGGATCAATCACTGCAGACCAGGTACTATGCACCCAGCATGGGATTTCAGGCTGTGTTAACCCCATTTATCCCTCCATGCTACAGCTCACATGTTATTTACACACATAAGAGAGTTGATACTAAAGAACAAGGGAGTGCTCTGTAGTGACACAGAACGTACGTATTTATTAGCATTTGCCCTCTCTATGGGCATGTGTGGTATGTCCTGATGATCTTTGTATGACAGAAGAATTTGGAGAAAAGGGTAGATGGCCTTAATGGATTGAAAACATATATGGAAAAAGAAGAGACAGGAATGAGAAATGAATGGCCATAAAGTAACAACTTTAAAGGTTAACTACCAAGCACCATCCAAACTGATTATAAATTGTTTAAAAGCATTCTTATCAGTAGATTAAACAAAATAACAGACTAAACATGGGAAAATCAGTCTTCTTACCTACTCTCAGACTCTTTCCCTTGCAATAGTTAAGTTGATGATACTTGACAGTAAATACTAACATTCTGAGTATGAATCAGTTGTTATTTTATTTTATTTTATTTTTTTATTTATTTTAAAAAAGATTTTATTTATTATTTTTAGAGAGAGGTGTAGGGAGAGAGGCAGAGAGGGAAAGAGACATCAATGTATGGTGCCTTTCACCTACCTCTAGCAATGGACCTGGCTGGAGACCTGGCTTATAACCCGATTATGTGCCTTGGCTGGGAATCGAACCAGTGACCTTTGGGTTCACAGGCCAGTGCTTTATCCACTGTGCCACCAGCCAGAGCCCATTTGTATATTTTAAATTGCATATGTATAAAGAGTTGTGTATTCTTTTGAATTAACTAGGATATACACAGATTATTATTTAAAAATATTTACCCATAAAGTTTTGTAAAATCTGTCCTCTTCCAAAAAAGGAAAAACCGACATAAAACTAAATTACACTTTTAAAATACAAGAATTTTGTATGAGGGCGATTATAAGTTCACTTGAATATTTTGATTTAAGTAATGGAAATGTTAAGCCACCTTACAGAATAGAAAGGTATTTATTTGAATTAAGATTATAATTTCCTGGGTTGCTTTAAGGGACAGAAATCTATCCCTTCAAGCAACCAATCATACATTGAATATAAGTTCAGTGAGCTAAAAGTAATATTTTGTTCATCAGTGTAATTTGCTTTGCGTAAGTGCTTATGCATTCAGCCTCATAAATGCAAGCCATCTTCTTTATATGTCTTGCACATTAAAAATGATGACCCAGCAGACCCATGCATATAAGTTTCATCCTCAGTATGAAATATTGGCAAAATAGTCATTTTTATATTTGGTCACATTTTGATGAGTGAATATTTTGTTCTTGTGAATAAAATTTAATGCCTTTCAGCGAAACTAATTCAGATCATAGACTACCCACAAGTTTAATTGAAGGACAGGGTATACACCATTCTAGCCCAAATCATGGCACTTGTAACACTGAATAAAAGCTCTGCCTAAGCCCAAAAGAATAGTTGCTGATCCAGATACCATCTGCCCAACAACTTCCTCTAAGAAACGAGGAGTATAACTTTAGAAGAAAAACAAAAGTTGTGCTGAAGCTGGTAATTGACTAATAGGAGAGAGATGCTTTACTCTTAAATGCTTTGTTTCTGGCATCAGAACCTATGGTAGATTCCAAGGAACATATTAGGGGTGGTATGAATTAACATAAGGAAAATAGCTGGAAAAGTATCTGGCAAATCGCAACAAAGGGGAAATACTGAAATAAGCAATCTGGAAGTCAGTGTTTTCTTAATGTGTATTTATCATTCTGTACTGTTGTGCTAATGACATTGAGTCAACAAGAAAAGTATCAATTATTTTGTCTGTGCCCTGATGATGAGGGTACAAATGCATATAATGAATAGTTTCTTCTAGACTACTTTTTTTTTTAAAGATTTAGAGCACTAGTTTCTTCTAGACTACTTTTTAAAAAAGATTTAGAACACTGCGAGTTTTCAAGAAAATGTAGTTAAGTGATATAACTGGAGCTTGAAGCTTCACAGTGAAGTCATAAATTCAATTGTTAACGTGCCCAGTAAATACCATAAAAATACCTGAGGTTGTAATGGGGAGGGGGGACTACATGACAAACTGGAGGGCATGCCCTGTCCAAAAGGGGCAGATGGTCCCCAGATTCAGCCAACCGTGCTAGGCAAGGATGAGGTCAAGATCATTCACCTTGTCTTGAAAATAGGAAATATGGGAATACAGGGTTTTTTTTACATAAAATTGACTGATTTTAAAACCCTGTGCTGGCCAAACAGAACACGCTGCATGCTGCCCTCAGGCTGTCAGGTGGCAATTTTTCTGTTAGAGGGTGAGGTATTTGAACTATATTTACTAAGGACCATTTAGCCAGAAATGCCTTCATGATTGTTAAAAAGGATTGCTTTATGCAAATAAGGTGGAATGGGGAGAGAGAGTAATTTGCTGCAAAATGTATTATAATTTGAAGTCTTGAGGTGTGAAAGTATGATTTAAAGAGAAAAATCATTTGACAGCCTTGCTATATAATTAGAATATCTTATTTTGAGACTATGGGTTTTTAGATCATCCCTAACTGGTTTCAAACCTCAGAGTACTTGTTTTCTTAGTGGTGGTCTCTACGATGTTGAGTCAAAAATAAAAACATTAAAAGTAAAATGCTATGGAAAACATTTGCCCCTGGCTGGTGGCACAGTGGTTATGGTGCCAGCCTGCAAACCCAAATATCACTGGTTCAGTTCCCACCCAGGGCAACATAACTAGGCTGCAAGCCAGGCCTCCAGCCCAGTCTGTAGCTGGAGGCAGGTGAAAGGCAACCATACATTGATGTTTCTCTCCCTCTCTTCCTCTCTCCCACACCCTCTCTCTGAAAAATAATGAAGTTTTAAAAAATTTTTGAATTTTTTACACCTTTTTGATTAAGATCATGCTCTTTGTTTTGCTGAGTATTAAAGAATTTCTTTACCTTTCTTATAACCAGCATTTTCACTGGAAAATCTCCTTTTCAGTAGCTGTCCTGATGTTGAAGAAAAAGTAATTCATAAATTCTAGGTGTGATTTTCCTTTTTTTTTTTTTTTTCTGTCTAGTCAGTTTTGCTTTTAATGTACCTCTGGCTTTTTTTTAAAATAAAGGTTTAACAAAAATATTTGTATAGCAGTTCATAGTTGCAAAATATTTTCACAAATATGATTACCTTAGGTAATTTTAACAAACCAGTAACATATTATTACCATCATCATCCAAATTTCATAGCTGAAAAACATTGAGTATGATGTGCTTGACGTGACAAGACTACAAGTGAGTGATGGGATAAGCAAAGCCAGCGGTCTGATTCTCAAGCTTGGGATAGTCACTCTTCAAACAAGCTTCCAAAGCCTTCTTTGTATTTTCTCCAGTTTCTTTCTTTCCCAACAATCTAGCAATGGCCCCACATAAAACCGTGTTAGGCAAAATAGCATTCAACCTCACAGGACGGCATAGCAAGGGAAGTAACAGAGCAAACCAGGGCTATCTGTATTGGGGATGAGGTCATTTTAAAATTCTCTTAGTCTTTAAAATCAAAGAGTCTAGTTATAGATAATTTGGAATATATACATTTTTCCTTTTCATTGACTTTATTGCGGCGACACTGGTTAACAAAACTACACAGGTTCCAGATGCACAATTCCACAACACCCATCTGCACACTGGATTGTATGTTCGTAAAAGGAGAGTGCTTCGTAGCCTGCTCATGCATTTCATGTGGGCCACACGTCCCTTGAAGAAGAATAGTAAGTTGATTTTGTTTGCATAGTGCCTCTTTTCAGTAGTGGGAAGTTTATGCACCCTCTCTCAGAAGGCTCCAGATTGCATCAACCTGTATTTTTTTTTTTTTATTGTTGTTGTATTACATCCATCCCCTTTTTGCTCCCTTCTGTCCCCCTCCCCACCCACCCATTCCCCCCAAAGTCAATCCCCCCTGTTGTCCACGTCCATGGTTCCTTTATCAAGGACCTGTATTTTTAGGCAATGCATTTGCTGCCCTCTAATTGAAAATTTGAAAGCTATGTGTGTTCTGCCCTGTCCTACCTAGAAGATGAATCTGCGGCATTATTTGGCTGAAGGGGCTGGCAACTGTAATTATATTGTTATGTTCACCCAAGTAGTGATTGTTTTCTAGAGGAAAACCTTGGTAAATATGGTATTGGATTTTATATATAATTAAAAAAAAATAACGACGAAAGTTTCAGAGATGCGGTAGTCCCAAAAATGTGATAGGTGTAGAGTGTCAGGAGGCCCTGTGAGAGCTGTGCAGCTCTCCCCGAGAGGACTCTCACCGTGCCTGCAGGTCCCTGCCCTTAGGAAGTCTGAGGGAAGGACAAATGAAGGCAGGGTCCCCAGCAGTGAGAATTATCCCATGGGAAGCCTGTAAAAGAGAACAGCTTTTTTAGACCTGATGAACCACTGAATAGCACATGTGTGTTAGGGGGGGTGGGGAGGGTGGAGTAGTGAGTGCCTTACATTAGTATTTCCAAGAATGTGTGCTAAAAATAGATTCTAGCAGGCTTAGTATTTCATTTCCAATTTCCTCCCATTCAGAAAGTTGTTTTACCCTTTTCACTGTCCTATTCAAGGGTTTCTTGATCATTTTGAAGCTGTGACAGAACTTCGAAGGCTGCCACAGTTGTGTTTTATGAAAGAGCATAATGGAGGAAGTAAGGTGAAGAGGCAGCAAAACTGTTTAGTAATTAAACCTAAGGCCAGAAATGGTCATAACCATGAAAAAGGTTATCCACACTGTCCATTTTTATGGGAATTATAGATCTGTTCATCTATACCGACATAAACTAATGCTACAACTATAAGTAAAATGCCCAGGTTTTTTACTGTAGAATCTGTCATTCTTGTGTAACATGTTAAAGTATCTTAAAGCAATTTTCTATTAAATTGCACATTTTAAAAAACACACTGGATTATAAAATTTGCCAGCTGTATTAAGAATTTTCTTATCCTATAACACAATTAAAATAAATATTTTGGAGCAGTTTTTAAATTATCTTGAAGAACTAGATTTCACTGTTTTCTGAATTCTTATTGTACCTATTTAAGCTATTCCTAAACAGCAGTAGGAGTTATTTTTTCTGGGGTCCCATTTCTAATAATGTTTCAGATAGCATTGCTTCTGAGGTTTTTCTCTTCAAGTTCCAAAGAAAAACCATACAAAAGCTGTTTTTAAAGCCCATCTTATTATTTGGGTGCCAAGTTAAGTGACATGCATCTGCTTCTTACTCACAGATAACAAATATAATCAAAAGGAGCATGCTATTTTTGTTCCAAGAACATTTCACTCCATGTGTTTCATTCATTTCACCTCAGAAATTATCACCACCAATAAACAGAACAATAATAACAACAACAAAAACAAGCTTTGGTCTACTTTTAATTAGTATTAAAATTCAGGACACTGATGGAAAAGCTTCTTGGTGCTCCCAGGGCCAGAACAATCTCCTGTGGATATGATCTAGCTTATGTTGACCAATGTTAGTTAACATTTTAAAATAATAGTAATGATTTCAAAGCACTGGGTAAGTACTTGTGTTTCAGGGGATGTGCATCATTCTGTTCCTTTAAGTTTATTTAATCTAAGTTCAACCTTGCCTTTTGCAGCCATGACGAGGTGTTTATTATTTAGTATGCATTGATAAATAAACTTATAATAATCTTGGCAAGTACACTTAAAAATATGAGAATCAAAAGGCAATAATATTTCCCATAATTATTCCAAATAAATAATTTTGATAAATAGAATCTTTGCTTAATTTCTGATGAAATAGAAAACTTATAAAATGTAATGAGCTTTGCTGGAATTAAACAATGCAGAAACACCCAGTGAAAAAAGCCAAACTATTTAAAAATTATATTTCTGTCTCTGGTAGTGATTATAACTAACCAAGATCATTTTTGCATATTTTTATAAATGATTCACAAGAAAAAATTGAGCCAACACAGGTGAAAGGTTGCTTTTTTTTTTAAAATAATAATAATTATTCTAAATCTAAAGCAGTTTGGTTTTTTTAAATGGACATTTAAAAAGATCATTTTTGTTATGGATGTGTGTTAACTCAGGCCAACGATGGCTTAGCTCAGCTAACTGAAAGGGAGCCAGGCCCTTTAACGTGTGTGTTTTGTTGTGTAGTGTTCTGTTGCACTGTGCTGCATTGCATTTATGGTGAATCCATTGCTTGTGACCTCTAAATGATTATCTGAAACCTTGTTTTAAGGCATTTATTTAAATATTTCTTCTGTATCAATTTAATCTGATTCTTACTCATAACATGTGTATTCTTATTTTCTCAACTCTGTATTTTGATAATCTTTTAAAAAAAAAATTCTAATAGAAATTCCCTGGAAATAATTTACAGGACTAATGAATCTGTAGGTCTTTTAGACAGTTCTATATTACAGTCACATTAATATTCTCTCCTTTTTATAAGGCTTGAAGTAAAGTCCCATGACACTAGAAGAATTTAGATACTGATTACTTGCGATTGGTTCCTGGTGATTTGCTCTTAGTAATTTCCAGTTGAATTTAATGAAAGTATGATTCCTGAAATGCTGCTTCATTAAATTTGCATGTTTTCCCCTTTAAGTGTGGTTTCGGTCATTTCACCCATTTTGCGGTGTGTTTTCCTCCCCCTTAAAAAAATAATGATTGAGAAAACAGAAACAATTAAGAATATCATCTTAGCCCTTCCTAGAACTTACAGGAGTTTCTCTGAGTGAAATGATCCATCAGATTTTACAATATTTGTTTATTTGCAATTTGATGAGATTGTTTATAAAAAACAAATTTTGAAAGGAGCAACATGAAGATTTAGGGGTAGTGAAAGAAAGGGAAGAAAGAATCTGTTGCATGTACAAGAGAAGCAAAGTCTCTAGTATTTTCACTGAGAAAAATGTAAAGCTTGATTAAGTTATACAGTGCAGCTTTCAGACTTAATTTAACTAAGATGGTGATTTGCAAATGAATATCTACATGGATCCTTTTTAAAAATCCAAATGCAAATGAGTACAACTGCAGTAAAATATATTTGCAAATGAATCCTGTTGCTTTATTCATTTATTGTGTAATTACTGCAATCCTTCCTACCTTGTTTTCAGTATTTTTTAATCATTAAGTCGGAAGCATGACAGCAGTGCCAGCCCTGGCATGATTCTCTTTGACTAAAACCTTGTAAATTAACACAATTAGCACAGCATCATCCTGCTAATTAACTTCCAGTGTCTGGTGCAATGGTTTTGCAAACAAGGGAGAGGGAGTCAGAAGGGAATCAACATGCCATTCTGTTACCAAACTCTGTGCTATGTTCAGTTTAGCTCAGTAAGTCATAGCTGGCCATGTCAGAAGCCAGAGCCAGGCAATGAGAAGCTAAAGGGTTTGCAGGAAGAAAGCAGAGCGGGGTAGGGGCTGTCAGAATAGACAGAAGAGAGCTGATGCCATAGATGCTTCATTCAGACCAGGCCTCCTTCTTATCAACAGGGTACAAGACACTACAACATTCACTTGGGGTAATACAAAGGATATGAAGAGGGCCTGCTTAATATAGCTGTACCAGAATAGGAAGTGTTCCCAGGAAGCAGATTAGCATGGGATGAGCCAGTACTGGGAAATAGAACAGGGCTCCTGTGCTCTTCTGTAACTAACTAGATGTGAGTCCTTGAGGGCACATTATAAATCCCTTTGGGTACTAGTTCTCTAATCCAGTACCCAAAGAAGGGAATTTCTAAGGTCCCTTTAAACTAAAATTCAAATGATTCTCTGATTCCAACTGCTTGGTATTTTTCTTGAATGAGAAAATACTCTTATTTTGTCATTTGCTACATAATCACTTTGCCTCAGTTAGTAAACTAACAGATGATAGAATTACCCATAGCATCTCATAACCTAGTTGTACTGTTTGAGTTTCTGCTGCACACTGCTTTCCACAGAGATGTGGAATTAGAATCCAGATTCTCTATTATCTTCCCTTTCACCTGTTTCCATCCACCCCTCCTCTCTCTCTCTCTCTCTCTCTCTCTCTCTCTCTCTCTCTCTCTCTCTCTCTCTCTCTGTAACTTGGAGGCTGTTGGCAGGGAGAAGGATTATAAGAGAAGGAGGAAGAATGCCAGCTAGAAGATGGACAGACAAATGATGCTGGCTTTTCTTTCAGGGACTCAACAACAGAACTGAGAGGCAGAAAGGAGCCCGTTGTAATTCATACCGAGTTGTAGGCTTTGTGCGATGAAAGCGATGGAGCGCTGCCTGGGAGATTGCTTTACTGCACTCCACGAAGCAGATTTGAAACTGTCGTGGACCACTTTAGATGAGAGTTGGATTATGGAATGACCTGCTATGTCTGTGTCATATTGTTCTGTGCAGGGAGCATTATACTGTGCTAACTAGGTGTTCAGTACCAAATAAGAGAGGTATCGTAGATGTGCTCTGTCAGCTGTGTCTCATTTTTATATTGGTTAAAATATAAAACAGAAACTGTGATGTGAACAGACAGAACAGCTAGATCTTGCACTCTGATACTATCACTTGCTAGATATTTAAAATGGATGCCTATTTTACTGCAGGAGCCTATGACTGAATTGTACCTTGGCAGGAATGTGTGTGTACATATATATGTGTTTCTCTTAAGTGTGTAGCAAGCGACTGAGTAGGCATAAGGAATAGATTTACTTATGACTTACAAGTAAAAAAAATTTACAGAGTTTTCATTTGAATTGAGTTTATTTTTTATGCAGAGCTGAAATTCAGTCCATTTTAAAGTGCACATGCTATAGAGATTATGACAGATATTATACGCTGGGGAAATCTTTTATAATGTTCATATTATTCGAGGAAAATAATAGGTAACCAAAAAAGTTGGGGAGGGAGACTTTTAACAGTGCTGATGAGTATCTAAGTCATTGAACTATTTTCCCCCAAATCCTTAGGCTTGAAGATGCAGTGGACGCCGGAGCATGCCCAGTGGCCAGAACAGCACTTTGACATCACCTCGACCACTCGGTCTCCTGCCCACAAAGTTGAAGCCTACAGAGGTCATTTGCAGCGCACCTATCAGTATGCCTGGGCGAATGATGACATATCTGCTCTGACCGCATCCAACCTATTAAAAAAGTATGCAGAGAAGTATTCTGGCATTTTGGAAGGCCCTGTGGACCGACCTGTCCTCAGCAACTACTCAGATGCACCATCAGGACTAGTGAATGGTCGGAAAAACGAAAGCGAACCCTGGCAGCCCTCCTTGAGTTCAGAAGCTGTTTATCCCATGAACTGTGTCCCGGATGTTATCGCTGCCAGCAAAGCTGGAGTCAGTTCAGCCCTCCCTCCAGCAGATGTCTCTGCCAGTATAGGGAGCTCCCCGGGGGTGGCCAGCAACCTGACAGAACCTAGTTATTCGAGCAGCACCTGTGGAAGCCACACCGTCCCTAGTCTTCATGCAGGGCTCCCGTCTCAGGAATACGCCCCCGGATACAACGGATCATATTTGCATTCTACGTACAGCAGCCAACCAGCACCTGCACTTCCTTCGCCTCATCCGTCTCCTTTGCATAGCTCTGGGCTCCTGCAGCCGCCGCCACCACCTCCGCCGCCGCCAGCCCTGGTCCCAGGCTACAACGGGACATCTAACCTCTCCAGTTACAGCTACCCCTCTGCTAGCTATCCTCCTCAGACTGCTGTGGGGTCTGGGTACAGCCCTGGTGGGGCACCTCCTCCTTCAGCGTACCTGCCTTCAGGAATTCCTGCTCCCACCCCGCTGCCCCCAACCACAGTTCCTGGCTACACCTACCAAGGTCATGGTTTGACACCGATCGCCCCCTCAGCCCTAGCAAACAGTTCGGCAAGTTCTCTCAAAAGAAAAGCTTTCTACATGGCAGGGCAAGGAGATATGGACTCCAGTTATGGAAATTACAGCTACGGCCAACAGAGATCTACACAGAGTCCCATGTACAGAATGCCCGACAACAGCATTTCAAACTCAAACCGGGGGAATGGCTTTGACAGAAGTGCTGAAACATCATCCTTAGCATTTAAGCCAACGAAGCAGCTAATGTCCTCGGAACAGCAAAGGAAATTCAGCAGCCAGTCCAGTAGGGCTCTGACCCCTCCTGCCTACAGTACTGCTAAAAATTCACTGGGATCAAGACCCAGTGAGTCCTTTGGGAAGTACACGTCACCGGTAATGAGCGAGCATGGGGACGAGCACAGGCAGCTCCTCTCTCACCCGATGCAAGGCCCTGGACTCCGTGCAGCTACCTCATCCAACCACTCTGTGGACGAGCAACTGAAGAATACTGACACGCACCTCATTGACCTGGTAACCAATGAGATCATCACCCAAGGACCACCGGTGGACTGGAATGACATTGCTGGTCTTGACCTGGTAAAGGCAGTCGTTAAAGAGGAGATTTTATGGCCAGTGCTGAGGTCAGATGCTTTCAGTGGACTGACGGCCTTACCGCGGAGCATCCTTTTATTTGGACCTCGAGGAACAGGCAAGACATTATTGGGCCGATGCATTGCCAGTCAGCTGGGGGCCACATTCTTTAAAATCGCTGGTTCGGGACTGGTTGCCAAGTGGTTAGGAGAAGCGGAGAAAATCATCCATGCCTCCTTCCTTGTGGCCAGATGTCGCCAGCCCTCGGTGATTTTTGTCAGTGACATTGATGTGCTTCTCTCCTCTCAAGTGAGTGAGGAACACAGTCCCGTCAGTCGGATGAGAACCGAATTTCTGATGCAGCTGGACACTGTCCTAACGTCGGCGGAGGACCAAATTGTTGTCATTTGTGCCACCAGTAAACCGGAAGAAATAGATGAATCTCTTCGGAGATACTTCATGAAACGACTTTTAATCCCACTTCCTGACAGCACAGCGAGGCACCAGATAATAGTACAACTGCTCTCACAGCACAATTACTGTCTCAATGACAAGGAGTTTGCACTGCTCGTCCAGCGCACAGAAGGCTTTTCCGGACTAGACGTGGCTCATTTGTGTCAGGAAGCAGCGGTGGGCCCCCTCCACGCCATGCCAGCCACAGACCTTTCAGCCATCATGCCCAGCCAGTTGAGGCCCGTGACATATCAAGACTTTGAAAACGCTTTCTGCAAGATTCAGCCTAGCATATCTCAAAAAGAGCTTGATATGTATGTTGAATGGAACAAAATGTTTGGTTGCAGTCAGTGATAACTCCTTTTAAAAAGTGTAATGAATGTTGGCACACGCACATAAAACCTGCTACATAGGGTATAGAGCCCCTTTCCAGTAGTGTTTAAATTGCAAAGGGTACTGGGGGAAACGATGATTAAGTTGCATCTTTAGAGTCAGGGTAGATTTGGAGGAAAAATGCATCAAACGAGAGCTTCTGATTTGAAAGCCCCAGATGACAGAAAGCCTCTGTGGATGCTCAGTTCGGTTCAAGCTAGACAACACTCACCAAGGAGCAAGGTGCAAGTGTGTTGACTTCAGAAGGACATGAACCTCGTGTGTTGATTCCATTCTGCTGTTCTCGAGATTTAGTTGCTGTCAAGTGCCTGGAGTGGTGCTTTATTTTTTGTTTGCCTCACAATTACATTGGTGGCATGTGCTAATATAAAGAGCTTTAACTTCAAACATTATTGGACTAAAGAGATGAACGGTTGTGTTATGACAGAAAACCAGATTTTTGCCATTTTAAGAGCAACAGTATTCCTCAATCCTGTCTGTTCTGCAGTATTAAGCTAAGAACAGGTAAAACAGGGTAACGGTAATCTGGACCTTAATTTCTGCAGTTCATTTCTTTTAATGTTCTTGTCTGCAAAAACTCAGGAAAGCGATTGTGATTTGTACAGTACCTCAAAGGAATGTGTTGAAAGCACTATGTACTGCTGAGAGTAATGGGATAGGCTTCAATGTTACTTTATATTAAAATGTATGTTTACCTCAACAATTGGAAAATAGCAAGGAAACTTACTTTGAATGTATCTGGAAAAGTAATTGTGATACAACTGAATATTTACAATTTAAAGTAGAAATGGAAGGATTTTTGTTAAGTTTCTTTTATTAATTATGGGGAATTAACCAGAGCAGAGTAATTCTTTATGTCAATAACTGCAAGAATTCTTCGTACATTGCTCCTTGGTAGTGAAGTGAAAGTGTTCTCAAAAGGTACACTGGGTAATGGAAAGCTACTTATTTAGTTTGTGTTAGCGTCCAGGACAGTCAGCCACAAAACCTGTTTAGGACCCTGAAAGTCACAGTACCTAAAAACTAGGACTGCATTGGACTGCATCAGTGGTGGTGGTGGCGGCAGTGGCAGTGGTTTGCAAGTTCTCTCTTAAAACTGCTGGGAATGGTGTCATTCTATTCACTAATCTAGCTTCTAGGCTTGCCGTGCTGTTTAATAGAATGCAGAAGACAGCAACCCAAACAAACGAATAGTAAATGAATACAGAAAGCAACCAATTTATGGATATCCGCAAAGAACGTCTACATCATCCCCTCTCCTCCTTTTTGACTCCCTTCTTGTCAGTGCAGTTTTGCTTTTCATTTTAAAATCTTCTGGGCTGTAGTGCTCCCACATTCATTTCTACCTCAGTTTTGTTACATTACTCTTAGAAAGTAAAGTAGAAAATTGGAAGTGGACACACGGACACACATACGCACGCACGCGCGCGCGCACACACACGATAGTTTGCCAAACATGTCACTTTGTTTTCTTCCATCTATTCCCATAAATCTAGTTTATAAATACATCAGTCTTCCTGCTTTTATCTCCCTGATGCCAGCTCCCCACCCAAGAGCATATGTGGCATTTTTCTGAACTTCTTACTCCTCTCCTCCCCACAAAGTTGTTCTTTGTATCTTTAATGCTTTATGTACAACTTTTCCTTGATAGCTGACTGGTGCTCCGCAAGGCCTCTAAACAGACACTGTAGGCTGTAGCTTTCCAAAACCACTGCCTGTGCATAAGCAGAACAGCCTGGCTTTTTGAATGTATTTTTTCTGGGTTTTTTTTTCCCCTTTTCTTTCTTTCTTTTTTTTATTATAATTTTTCTTTTTTTTCTTTTTTTTTTTTTTTTTAGTCAAGAGATGCAGTAACAAAACTATTGCAAAGCACTGGCATTTTATGTATTCAACAAGTGATGTACATTTTTTAAAATTTTAAATAAATGCAATGGGAAGCCCCAAGAAAGTTATTTCTGTTATTGTTTTATTTTTCTTGAAATATTTTTACTGATTTCATCCACAATGTTAAATTCTCTGAAACGCAACCTAGAGGAAAGCTAATGAGAACTTCATGATATTTCTGAAATTTTATTATGTTTGACCCATTACTCTTTCTTTTTCTTATTTTTCATGTTGCTAAAAACTGAGCAAAAGAACCAGAATTTAATTTACCATATTTTAGTAATTAAAACTGTGCTCACATATGAATATTCCACATTAAAAAACAGTGCCTTTCATTAAGGATACAAAAAAAAAAAAAAAAAACTTAAGGATATCCTCTGCTTTTCACAAGTGAAAAAATGCTACAATTGCGTTCTGGCTCTACCCTGCACATCCCTATTGTAAGGAAATTCTAATATCCGCATTAACTTGTAGGTTCATATTGATCTCACTGACAAGTTTACTTTTGCACAGTACTGACCTATTTTCTGCCTTTTAGACATTACATTTCATTTCTGCCAACATGCTGTGTTCACTTGAAAGCAACCGGCAAGTTTTGATAAACTCTGTCTTATTTAGACAACTTTGAAAAATCCAATATTGATCCATATTTTTTTGTGGTAAGAGTTGATGCCAAATATAAGACTGCACTATTGTGTTTTACACTTGTTTATAAAACTTTAAAAGGTCCTACATATTAGCTTTTAGCTTTAAGTGACTTAAAAATTACTTTGAGATATCAGTGGTCAAAAATCCATGTATTTAGGCAGAAGCTGATTCATGTGTGAATTTCATTTAGCCTCCTGAATTCTAGGATTTGATCTCTTAGGAAATGGGCATGCTGAAGAAATGAAGATGTGTTGGGGGAGATAAGGCTGACCTTTGAGGAGATAATGCTCTCCTGTGATTCTCTGATTCTACGTGACAGCATTATGAGCTCTTCTGTGGACTAGCCTAATAATGAGCTTTTTTCT
>PVIW01005464.1:82500-106319 GCA_004026585.1 Noctilio leporinus
GACTATAGCACCTATTGATGAGTGTTTCAATCTGCAGTCATTTGCATAGGGAGCCTGCTGCGCAGGGGTGCAGCCTACGTCTTCAGGACGATCGTGACACCTATGATTCAAAGGTGCTTCGGACTGTCATGATAGTAGCCTCTATGATTTGCTTTAAATATCTTTGAATTTTAACTTGAAATAATGAGAAATTTCTGCATATAGAACAAGTTAGTTTTATTTTTATACAAAAACCTAAAAGCATGTATTGAGGCAATTGAGGATTTTTTTACATGTGTAGTATGTGTGTGTTTGTGCATAATATGTATGCAGGTGCCTGTGTCTGTTTCCTTTGGTGGAATTATCTTGTTAAGGAAATCTCCATTTGTTGTAGTCATTTTGGGGCACTTCAACATTTCCTTTTCTTAAACCCCAAGCTGAAGGTAAAATGACTAGCTAGCATCCTTAGTGTTTGGAATTCCTGGACCCTCAGGCAAGGAACATAGCCTATACATTTAACTCTAAGGAATTCACATAAAATACTGACATGTTTTTTATTGTGCAAATAAAGCAACTATTCCAAACAAATAAAATTAACTGCTTTCAAATATTTACAAGGAAAGGAAATACAGTTTAACTTTTTCTCCATTTGCTATCTCCACTGATGGTTTTGTTCGACTGAAGTTTTTTGGAATTGACTTCTTTGCGATGTTATGCTTTAAAATAAAAATCAAAACTAAACATCTTGTTTATATAAGCAGATTTTCTGATTCCCTATCTGCCTACCACATCTTAAGAGACATGGAATCTGACAATGAGGAATTTAGTTTACATTGCGTCAAAAAAAAAAAAAGATGCACAGGCACTTTGTACTTTACATCAGAAACAGGACACATTCAATAGTTCTTTTAAAGATACCTCCAAAAGGCCACAAAGGTAGTCTTTTGAAAGTTCAAGAGAACTGGTTTAGATGTTAACTATGATGAAGCACAAAATTAGTAAGTGATATCAAGTGTAAAAGCATCAGAAAACCTTGATTTTGAGGTTAATTCATAATGATAAAATTGGAAAGAAGCAAAGGAGTAATTTTGGATTAAGCATTTATAGCTTGCTAAGCCTACTGTGGGACTGTTTAAAAAGTTGATGCCAATATCTATTTTTGCTCTCTCCATTTCTATTGTCTGCTTTGCCTCATTCAGTACATGAGCAAAGTGTTTCCTCATGTTACACAATGACTGTTATTAGCTTCTGCACAAAGGAAAATAAACGTTCCATATCATTTGACATACTGAAAAATGGTACATATATTAATCAAAATCTTGCTATTTTATCAAATACTCTCAAAACAAGTTAAAAAATGTTTGTCTCACCATATTAATATGATGTTACAAAACAGATTTTAATTAATCCTTATACTATGTTATAGTCAAATCAATGCTATTAAATTATAGCATTTGGAAATTATCCAAGAAATAATCAGCTCACTGTATTTGCCCCAACACATTTGTAAGACATGTTTTTTGTCTGTTTTCATATCTACTTGTTACTATTCCTGACCATACATAACACATTTTACGTCTCTAAATTATCACTATGATGCTACAGAATTCTCTAAGAACACTACAGAACATGGAGCAAATGGATGTTTGCTACCAATTATGGAAGGTAACAATGTTCACTCTTTCAGCCCTATCTAAATACCTTAACCTACTTTTTGTCTGGTTCCTTTCATCTCCTGGGCCTTGGGCTGTGGGTTTTCAAATGTTAACATTCATAAAAAATTACCTGGGAGACTTGTTAAAACAAAGTTTCTTGGACTTCACTCTCAAAGATTCTGAATCAGTAAACAGAGTAGGTTTCCATTTACATTTTTAAACAAGCTTACAGACAGGCCCAAAATTCTGCTTAAGGACCAGTGGCCTCAAGGTAGAGAAGTTTTGTCTCAAGAGATCTCCAATTCTTTTGAAAATCCAAGAAAACATCTGAGGCTGAGTCATCTTGGCCCTTCTCAAAGTGAGCTACCACTGATTTAGCTACCACCTGGAAATTAAGGGAAGCAGTACTATCAACACCAGTTAAAACTACTTTAAAATCATTGTTACCAAACAATTACTTAAACAGGAAGGTTGGGATTCCAACCCACTTTAGCACTGAATGCTATACATCTCACATGGAACTTCAATAAATGTTGGTAAATGCCATTCAAATGAATAAAAATCACTGATGTGATAAAAAGATGATGCATAGATCATCATTTTTACCCTCATTCTTTCAATTTCAATCAAGTTTAGTAAAAGATTTTATAGGCAAAAAATTATGAAAATATAATGCAACTAATAAATTACCATAATGATAATATTTACATTCACATTATTTTAAAATACCTTATTATATCATCATATCACCTGATGCTTAGTCAAATTATTCTAATAATGCTAGGAGAAAGGTTTAAGACTTCATTTAAATACAAATCATGTTAGGTAACCAAATATGCAGTTTAATTTAATGCTCTTCATCTGCACAGTTCTGTAAATAGTTAAGTAATAAAGACACATCAATAAATAGGGCAGTTACTATGAACCTTAGAAAGTCATTTCTACCAACTCTTACAAGCTAACCTATTTTTCCTATAAATGAGGACGCTGGTGTATGTTAGTTAAGTGACTGAAAATTGAGTCTTGATATATGAAAACTGTACTCTCCTTGCAATTTTTCTGTGAACTTTAAACTGCTCTTTAAAAATAAAGTATTAATTAAAATATTGAGCCTAGATTGTTAATAAACCAATACCTTACTCTTGTAGTTGTTTTTAATTTTAATTTGGCCAAAGGGACAAGATTGTCCTTTCAAATCATTGAAATGGAAAGAAAGATTGTCTAACCTCTTCCTGACAGTGACATGTATGTTACCACATGGAACCAGCTACTTTCCGGATCGAAGACAACAGTTTCAATGACCCACCCGTTCTCTGTGTGGTTTGTAAAGCTGGATGATCTGTATCTGCACCGTTTCTTTTATTTTTTGAAAACGCAATTCCCATTCTGAAAGAGTTGGATGATCAGATAAAAGCCTCCTAAAGACAGAGTTCACACAATTAGGTAGAATTATATTGGATGAGTTAAGTCTATATTGTCTAAAATTTCAGTTGACCCAATATGTATAATGTCACTGATACCAATTCTGGGAGGTGACTCATCATATCCTTCCTACTTCATATTTTATTTACTTTTCCTGGGAAAGTCAGAGAGTGAGAAATGTAAGAGAGAACAAATTAACTAAATTGGCTTTATCATTGAGTAAATGGTGTTTTATTTTTATTTGCCATAAAATTGATCTAATATCTTTCTTTTCCCTAAAATCAAAACCATAAAAATATGTTTACTATTTTCAGAACAACAATGTAGATGAAACTACTTATTGTGACAATGAACAAAATTGGGGAGGTAAAAGTAGGTTAGTAAATATAATCAAATAATCTTTTCAAATCCTTTGATCAGTAGAATTAAGACAATCTTCTAAGTTATTCTATCTAATATATAGAATATGAAGAGTTGTTATATGTCAGTGACAGTTGTTAGGTTTTTGGAATGGCAAATCTAATAACAAATGTATTCAGCTGGGGATCCAAAATTTCAGAGTTATTATTTATAGACACCTGGTTTTAATGAATGACAGGCTAATAATTTTTAGGAAGAAAGTAAAATCAAAGTTAACAAACTGGTGGAAAGAAAAGTAAGTAGGTACACTGTTGCCATTGTAATGTCTCATAATTCTAAAATAATTATTTGAGTCTAATGAAATAAATTTTTTGTTTAAAAGCATGGAATATACTAAATAAGATACATTAGTAGATATTTAAGAATCTCTGTACTGTAAGTACATTCATAAGCAATAAATTTCAGTTTACATTATTTTTTTAAATTATTACTTTCACAGCTCAAAATATTCTTATCCTTATTAATGAAAATTAATGAGGCTAAATGTAAATTCAACATCATCATGGATATATATATAAAGGTGCATATACCACACCAATTTTAGACATTTACTATGGGCTTAGAACAGTGCAAGGTGCTTTGTTTATCTTTTTGTATCTTGTCAACAGTCCGGTGAAATAGATGATTTTGCAGAGGAGTAAACAGAATATTAGCTAATTTAGTAGTGAAACCAATAACAAATGGTGGAACAAGAATTTTAACTCAGTTCTATTGACTCAAAAGGTCATGTTCTTCACTGTTACATATATTTCCTAAAGCCCCAATGGACTTACTATGTGTTTAAACAGAGACAATTGTTAGGCATCGTTCAAAAACTATGATCATGTCCTTAATGAAATAAGAGTAGCAAAATATGCTACAATGGGTATCAGAACATTTTGGACTTCAGTTTTGAACTACCACATTGATACTCTGGTAAAATTTTTATGGTTGTTTGATTTAGTGATGACACTCTGAATTTATTGGGTATATCATGCAAGGCAGTGCCAACTTTACTTGCAATTATTCCCAATACTACCCATGAAGAGTACATTATTATCATCTCCAGTTCCTAGAAGGAACCTTTTGCAACTGTTTAGAAGAAATATACTTTCAAATCTATCCCTCATCTTCAGCTATCACCAGGTCCTCCTACGTTATGAGGTACTATTTAAAAATGTAAGTTGTATTATAAGGAGGTACTTGATGGTTGCCCTTAAGAAATTTATCTTGGAAATGTCATCTGAAAAATATCCTCCAATTTCTAATCACAAAAGCAATTCTATATTAGAAGGTAAACACAGGATACTGTGTATAGAAATGTGCATCACTGCACTTGATTCTGATATACACGTGTTCACCAGTGTTGAGGGGCCACTTGTTCCTGGCTAATGCCATTTTGGCAGTGGTGAGAGTGGGTTAGCAGAGTCAAAGAACATGTGCAATGTTCTTCATTTAACCAAGTGCTCAGGCATGCAAAGAATGCTGTCAGAAATTACTTTAAAAATATTTATTTTTTATTTTTATTTATTATTTTAAAAAGATTTTGTTATTTTTAGAGAGAGAGGAAGGGAGAGATGTAGAGAGGGAGAGAGATATCACTGTATAGTTGCCTTTCACCTGCCTCCAGCTATGGATCTGACTGGAGACCTGGTTTGCAACCTGAATATTTGCCCTGGCTTGGAATCGAACCAGCGACCTTTGGGTTTGCAGGCCAGCGCCTTGTCCAGTGTACCATCAGCCAGTTATTTATTATTTTTTAAAAGATTTATTCATTATTTTCAGAGAGAAGGGCAATGAGGGAGGAAGAAAGGGAGAGAAATGTCAATGTAAGTTTGCCTTTCACCCACCTCCAGCTACAGACCTGGCTGGAGACCTGGCTTGCAACCTGGTTATGTGCCCTGGCTGGGAATCAAACTAGTGACCTTATGGTTCTAAGGCCAGTGCCATTCCACTAAGCCATCAACCAGGGCCTTAAAAACGATTTCTACTAGAACACTAGAATCAGATATGAAAGACTTCAGCTGCACATCACCTCTGGTAAATAGTGAAGATCTTTTCAAAATGTTCTTTTTTCAAAATTTACTTAATTTTTCTTCATTATTTCAAGTAAAAATAATAAAAAATGCATTTGGGAAACATTGTTTGAAAGCAGTCAAAGAGAAATCCCTCCATGATTTTTAAAAATATTACTGTATTGTATTTAAAGTTCAAAGAATAAATATTATACTAAAAATCACATTGGGTCAGAATTGTGGTAGGCTCCTTTTCAAAAGGCAAGTTCCTATCTTACACTAACCTTTTGTCAGTCTCTACAAACGTGCTGTTTTATATTAGCTTGCCATACACTGATAGGTTTTGTAAACTAAGACTTACTTCACTTACTTTCAAAGACAAATGTTTGCTTAGTGTCTACAAATGTGTACTAACTCTAGTCCCTCAGACATTCATTAGTGTTTAGAATTTGCAGTTAAGGAGGACAATGGTATTGTAAACGAAAATGACCAGTAGCCAAAGGGAACATATAATTGTTTGCAATTAAACAAAAGTGTTGCTGAGTTAATCAAATTCACATCTTAATATACTTCAAAGCATTGCTGTCTTGTCAAAATGAAGACTTCAGTTTTCTGCCTCTTCGGAATATGTGCGCATGTGTTTTTTAATTGGCAATGCAACCTAAGCAAATTTTACCACTAAGATTTTTAAAAACCCACTTAAGGACAAGAAATAAGCCAAATATGCTTTGATCAAAGTTTTCATTGGGACTCTCCTTTAACTTAGGCCAGTTTCATAATTAACAGTTTGTACAGGCATTAGCCTATTTATTGCTTTTGCTCTGTAATGCCCTGTGCTGATGATCTCATTTTTGAATTACAACACAAACATACTGAAACAGTATATCCTTCCCTTGGTAACTCAATCATTCACTCGAAACACTATTGACTTGATAGAACTCTTATGGGGAAAGCTTTTGTTGTAATTTTTATTCAAAAGTAAGTCTAAATTAAACAAAAAACTCAAAATGATGACTGCCTTATTAAAGTAAAGGAACTGACATGATTTTTTCAGCAAATCCTATTTCTAGAACCTGTAGAATATTACATAGTTTGAGTGGACTGTTAGTTTTCCAGACCTAAAGGACTTATCTGGTTTTTCTCTTAAAAAGAGAAAGAAAAAGGCACAGCGATAAGAAAATTTAAAGTTATGTCAAACAAATTACATTTTAGTTATTAGTGGCTAGTTTGTAAATATCAAAGATCCACTTATTATAGTGGTTGGAGCCAGCTGCATTTGCATGCTGATGAAATGCAAGTGGATGTCTGTGAACTGCAGGGTTATCTCTAGTGCAGCAGTGGGGAGCTCCAGAAGCAGACCGTTGAGCATCTGACCGACTCAAGAGTCCAAGCTGCAGACCTCTTCTATTCACTTTCTTTACAACAATTAAAATATGCAAAGTGATAATTTTCCTTAAGTAGCCTTAAATGTGCGATCTATTTAAATGTGAAGAAAATTGCCTGAAGCTTCTGGTGTGAGGGACAAAAAAGAATAAATTATGCAAATAGCAGAAAAGGACTCTAGCACTTGAACGCCTAATTTTCCTGTAATAAGCATACTGTTTCATTTAATTTTTTGCCTCTTATTAAAAGTGACAGTTCTTTTGCACTGTCTGATGGTTATATCTGACACAAGCTAGGGAAATGACTGCTAGACTAAATGCTAAAGCATTTTGGTAGCTTTTTTAGATGATGGTTACATTCACAAAGTAATTATGCACTGAAGAGTAGAGAAATAAGGTTTAATTACACAGTAATCGCTTCTGATGGACACGGCAGAAGTGTGAACACCGCCAGACTGCAATCCATCAATGACAAACCCCTGGCCACTTTTAATTCCTCCTCATTTGCATCATAACCTCCTCACCAAGTTGCACAAATGCTGTTAAATGTTAATAGGAGCTGTCTCTCCACTCAAAATGAATGCTTAAGCTGTTTCATTTTTTTTCTCCTCCACCTCAGACCTTCAAAACCAGCTCCTCTCTGAGAGCAGGCATTAAGCACAGAGCATGGTGCGTGGTCACTGTTGTGCTAATTGGGAGCAACACTTAAAGTTTTATCTCTCAAGCGCTAATAATGCACACTGCTGACAAACCAGTGAATAAGTAATGTACTTGGAGGGGGTTGGGCGGGGGGAGGCATGCCTAGAATGAAAAATGCAGTTGGGACCGTTGTTCAGTGACTAGCTATTTGATTAGGCCCTGTAGTCATATTTAATCCAGATCCTTAGGGAACATAGACAAAATTACATCTTCATCTCATCAAACATTCAGCTATATTTAAGCATTCAGCTGATCAAGCTTTTATTGTTTCTCTTGCAGCAACGTAGAGACAATGTTGTCCTGCATTCTTCGGTTCCAGAAGCTGGCAGAAAAATTAAAGACCATACAAGCTTTGGGCTAGGGAATGTGGTTAGGGAATGCCAACAGCAAAGGAGTAACATAACTCTGGTCACTATGCACTGATATTTGAGCTGATAAAACCTCCAGCCTTGAATTCTATTTGCACAGTCTTTAATACTCAATCTCATTTTCCCTATTAAAAAAAAAAAAGTTCTTGCTCTACCTTGTCTTTAAATTCAGTCCATTTCCTGGGACAGGTCTACATCATTAAGCTGCAGAGGGTTCTTTTTCTATTAAGCAGCAGGTATCATTCTTGTCTTGACAGGAGGAGGCTACACCTGCTGCAGGCCCACCAATACTTCCAGCTGACTACTCTGCAGAACAGGAAAGGTAATTTGTAAGCTGTGTGCTAAGTTTAACAGTAGACGCTAAAGTGACAAAAGAGCCATTTTCTGCATGAAGATTGAGAATTATCAACACCTTTCGGTGCATAATAGTTAAGCCTTTATCACTTGAGGAGCTGCTGATAAGGTTAAGAACACTACACAAACTGCTCATTAGTGGAAAGGTTCGCCTTTTACATTAAAGACTGCTGGGTACTGAAGTTCCTCTACTGAGCAATACATCTCTGGCATTTGAAAAGAATGAGCTGATCCGTGTACATAAATGAATACAGAAAAGGAGACCTGGAATGTTCTAATATTAGTGAGGTTTTTCTAAAGCTTAGAAAATGATAAGCCTGTTAAGTGTGTTCAAAAGCGGTGTGATCTGCTAGGTAAGGCCCTAGATTAGAAGTCATAAGACCTGGACTCTGTTCTGTATTTTACCACCGACTAGCTATGTGGCCTTGGGCAAGTAATTTATATTTGATGAAACTAAAACATAAGATGATTCAAATATGAACTATTAGGATTCAGTCGGCTGTATCAATAAATAATCTGAATCAGTTCCAAACATAGGAGAGAAGAGATTCTTTAGGATCCATTCATTTTATGCTGGTGAATTGGATTGGGAATTACAAACTAGAATTTATTTCATTCTAGAATCTGTACATCCAGAGCAATTAGCAATATAGGAATAACTATATCCCTACTATATATTTTCATGTAAATAAAATATGATAAATAACTCCCTTAGAGGTTATTTATATTATACTTTGTTTATACCTACAAATAATCATATAAAGTGGGTGATATAACCCTACTTTAAAGATGAAAAAACTGAAGCACAGAGTTTATATAACTTGTTAGGACACATGTCTGAGGAGCTATAATGGGGTTTGAACCCAATTATGATTTTAAAGTCTGTATGTTTAGCCAGTTTTTGGACTGAGTTACATTTGTGCAGAACATACCAACACAAGCTGTATCTGATTCTTTCCCACCCTCTTCGGCTGCATGACTTTAGTCCTATTCATCAATTTCTTTATTTTGCTTACTTAACATGTTTATGAAATTCCCATAAGGGAGAGCAAGGCTTAACTTCTATCACATTCAAAACAGCTCAGCCTACTGATGACATCAGGTCAATATAGAAGAGCTGTCCTTAAAAATAAATATCGCTTTCCACTTAATTTGTTGAGGTTAAACATTTAAAATCTCTGTGCCCATCTCAAAAACTATGCATATATCTGTGGAGATGTTCTTGCAACCTCTCAGTGAAATGTATGTAAGCAAAAGCAGTGTTTCTTTCAAACATGTACGTACTTACCTATCACCTGGGTAGTCTTGTTTACAGTTGAGGTAAAGTGTGCTGGCCTGAGGCACAATTGTTTTGGTTCTCACAACCACAATTTAGAAGAATTTTCCTTTCAGTGGCAATGCTTACCTCCTTGGAAATGAAAGGAAGCCAATATTAAGAAAAAAAAATGGCCAAGATCTTTTACCACTATTCCTCATGATTAGATTAGGCTGAAGAAGAAACAAATGAGGTATATATTTAGAGAGATTTCCAAAAATCACTGATAAGGGAATAGAGTGGGCAAACCGAAAAAGATGCAACTATACTGTTAGAAATAGATATATGTGGATGCAATGCATTCTGTATGAAAAAGTAAAGCAAAATAAGTATTTGTCTTTTCTTACATCAGCTTTCTTTCTGATATATCAGTTACCTACATTTTGAGGAAACATCCCAGTCAGCTTCCTTGTAAGTGTATTTTAGGCACTTCCGAGATATAGCGAGCTACCAGAGTCTGGCCCATATGAATGAGCACAGGTTCCCAACCCAGCTGGTCTTTCTCCCAAGGATCTATGTTTCAGATGTGTCAACAATAAAGATGTCATTTAGATACTTCTTTTCCCTTTAATCATCACCACAATAGACACACAATTCCAGTTCTTTCGTAAGAGAAGATTGTGTTGCCAGCCTATAGGTTAACACTTTCAGATTCCTTATTCCAAGGAAATTTTTGCATGGGCATGTAATTAATATAATGATAATTTCTTCTTTAATGTCTGTCCCCACTTCCAGGTTATAAATTCCTTTAAGTCCATCTGTGTTGTGTACCATTGTATTCCCAGCATAGTATCTTGTGTCTTTCAGGACACTAAAACTATAAACAATCTTTATAAAAAGGTGGTGGCAAGCAAGGAGCAGGGAAATAATACTAAAAGATCCCTTAGGGATTTCCAATAGTGAGAAAAATGAGAAAGAGAAAGCTACTTGAAGAGGTACTAAAATCCTGAGCTCTGATGTTTTTAGGAAGAGAGATAAGTGACAGAGAAAACTCTTGACAGTGGGTTACTCAGATCCAGGCACCTTGTTTTTTTTTATGCAATTAAGTAAATATCGAGGACTGAGGTCTACATGGGAAGAAAAAATGTTAAGATTGGTTTTGACATAAAAAAATAAGATGAACCTGGCTGGTAGCACAGTGGATAAGGCACCGGCCTGCGAACCCAAAGGTCGCAGGCTCGATTCCCCAGCCAGGGCACATAACCAGGTTGCAAACCAGGTCTCCAGTTAGGTCTGTGGCTGGAGGCAGGTGAAACGCAACCATACATTGATGTCTCTCTCCCTCTCTGCCTCTCTCCCTTCCCCTCTTTCTAAAAATAATGAAATAAAATCTTTAAAAAAAAATAAAAGATGAAAATAAAACACTACTTGCTCAAACTGTTTATTTGGTATTTTTATTATAAATTACTAATCATTAATGCCTAAAAAGCATACAGAAACAAACCTAGGATAACCTGTGCTAATTAATTTTGAGGTGTTATTTTTTGATACAATACACAATTTTATAGTCTATTACCATGTTACCTTATCATCAGCTCACACCTTCAAACTGGAGAAAAGGTATATTTTTGAACACATAATTCCTAATTATAATTGAAAACTGACTGAATATAACTTAATATTACATTATTATTCTATACTATGAGGACAATTTCTTAAACTACATGTATGCAGTAAGTCTACCTTGAGTCAATCTAGAAGTCTGTATTAGTTCTGCCTTCCTGTACCAGCATTAGAAAGAGACTAACATATTTAGAGATTTCTGACTCAAAGCACTGTACAAGTAGGAAGTGGTACATGTATTATTAACCTTTCTGTGTTTGTTTCCTCATCTGTAATATGGGGTTAATGATATTTCTGTACCTTATAAGAATGTTGTGTGAAGTAATGTTTGTAAAGCCCTTTAAGATCTATGGATGAAAGATGCCATAAAAGTCCAAAGGTGATAATATAATAGTTATTGAAATCGGAAACACCAATAATGTTGGGAACTGAGTATCTATTTGGTTGCAAGGCAATGTGTGCATTATGAATTCACAGGCACTTACAGAAGCTTACAGTTTCATAAGTTATATATATATATACATATATATATATGTGTGTGTGTGTGTGTATGTGGATGTGTCTATATTATATATATATATATATATATATATATATATATTCCTGAAGAAATATTACCCATATGTTATAAGGCAAATGGATGTAATTTATTCATTGCTGGCAAAAATCACATTACGAGTCCACATTTTTTCCACATTTTGTTACAATGCAGTAGAATACACTGAATCTATACTCAAAATCATATAACCTCAGAATGGTTTATTTAGAAAGAGGCAGTAAATTACATGTTTAAAATGCTAACAAGATTTAATGAAATCATTATCTGTACCTCTTAATACTGCTATATTTTTTAATTTACATTTTGAATCTACTCAAATAGTTTATACATATTAAGCACAAAATACCTAACAGCAATCTTTTTGAAAATGAAATATAATACAAATTATCAGGTGTTACCTATTTGTTTGAACAAATACTAATGTGGGAATTAAGTATCTGTCTAAAACTTTCAAAAGGCAATTTACTTAATCATTATATTGTAAAAAAGAAGAAAATATATTTTCTAATACAGCAGCTATATTGAAAAATACTTAAATATTTCATATTTATTTACATATCTATAGTTATCCATTCATTCATTCATTAACTTACTTAACAATTCATTCACTTAATAATAGTGTTCATTTGTGCCATAGACACTGTAATAATTTAAAAATCCAAGTTGCAGAACATATGTGAGAGTGAATGTGAATGTATGTAGGTTTATATGCAGAGAAAACCATATAGAAACATGAACACCATTCCCTTATGAAGCTTTGTAATAATTATCTCTAGGAAGTGGTTTGAGATTTAAGGAAATGTTTCTTCTTTTTCACATGCAAATTTATATTGATTGATTTTGTCACAAAATGAATGTGTAACTTTTTAAATTTTTCAAAGTCACATTCACAGAATAAAAAATAGGTCTGAAAGATTATTTCAAGACTGTTAAGTAAAAGTGAAGATTAATGAGATAAAACTAAGTTAAAGCCTAAAATTAGAACTCAAATAACATAGTAAATGTGTGTATGGTGGTGAAACCCATTGAAAAGAAAAGAGAAAGTTGAAGGGATGACTCATTACCCTTGATTTAGTTTAGGAGAATTAACATGCACATTTTGTTTTGTTTTGTTTTTTCAAGACACATCTTGGAGACTTTTTCAGGTTTAATTAGAAAGAATACAAATTTTGTCTCTTAATCCATTGAAGCATGATTTTCAACTAAGTAGAAAAAAGGTTAACTTCAAATGATAATGGTAAATAGTCAAGAAAAAACAAAAGTGTTCACAATTAAGTTAAGGAATCAAACAAATGTTATATTTAGAAAGTCAAGAACTTTGTTTTGATTGCTTTAGAGGTTTTGTCTAATTGTGGAAGGTTCAAGGTTACTAAGCATCCAGAGCTCAACTTTACTCAATATTTGAGTCCAAAGATATAAATGCATATTACAATAGAAAAATTTGAAACCTAACATTCCTGACTTTATAAGTAAATTACAGTAGAAGACCAATGGGCCAACATACATCTAGACAGCAAATAAGAATAAAAAGCTATATTTAGAGGTTCAAAAGCAAGGATCTCAATGTTCAATATCTTATCAAAAGCTATAAGTTTTTATGCAGGTTTATAAATAAGACACTTTCTAGAAAATACAAATGCTAGGGAAATAGAACTTAGATATTATGTGACCTGAATTCCATTTTTCTAAGTGTTCTTATATGACTTTTTGTTTTGCCTCTGCTCTTGACTTTTTGAATTCATCATATTGTTCTTCTACCTACAAACTCTTCAGTCAATATTTGCAAAGACTGGGTGCTTAAAAAGATAAAATATGATAGAAATGCAAGAAGTCACTGATATTTTGTTTAACATTTTTACTTTTTCTAGTTGCACAAATATATTGACTTACTAAATTGCTTAGAATCTTCCAGAATTTATTGTAGATGGATGAATAACATCGTGTGTCAGCGTCATCATTGATTTTCAGTAGAATATTTTAGATTATAATAAAGAGATCAGTTCCTGGCAGTATTTAGCAAATATCAATGGCCAATAAACATTAATGAATGAATGAATTGCTTAAGTAGTCATTATGCTCAAAAGGAAATTAATTGGTTAGTTTACCCATCTGAAGCAATTTGTAGAAATATGTTAACTCCTCTGAGGTTTACAGCTTTCCAATCAAGCTACTCTCCTATTTTTTCTTTATTTTTATTTTAAAAAATTGTAGAAAAACTCTGTAATTAGTCCATCTCCTATGGAACTTACATCTCCATGGACATGAAAAATATAATGAATACCAAATACAGATCTTTCTAATGCTTCTTTTTTATCACCATCACCAATTCTTCTTTCTCTGTCAGTCCCTGTTCTGATTATTCTCTGAGGTTCTAGCCACAATTTTCCTCTTATTTGCTACCTGCTTCTAGCTTCTATGATCTCTTCCCACCCCCACCCCCTGGGTTGATATTTCCAATCTAAAACATTCAACTGAGTAACATGCATCCTAATTCATTTTTGCTTGTTTGTTCATTCAATAATTCACTAATTAATTCATTCTATAATTTATCTGACTCCAGCCTTGTCCAGATCTATCTCAATAAAGCAGCCAAAGTACACCTGTAAGCTTCATCATGTCAGTTCCCCGCCAAAGCCCTCTAAGGACACTCTACATCACTTATGCAAAGTAACCTATGTTGTCCTCTTCCCTCTGAAATTACTGACCTCATCTAAGATAACTTCCCTTCACTCATCCTGCGTAGTCATCCTGATGTTGTACAAACACAAGTTATACTCCTGGTTAAAAACTTTTACACTGTCAGCCTCTTCTTGGAACACTTATGCATGTGGCTTAGTCCTTCATCATCTTCCAGCCTTGGCTTAATGTTACCTTCTTAGCATTTCACTGGTTCATCACATTTAAAAACGAACCCCTGACTCAGCACTCTTCAGTCACCTTCTGTGCTACTTTGTCTTCACTGCACCCAGTGCACTAGAGTAAAGGCTGGCAAATAATGACCCATGGACCAAATTCAGCCTGCCACATTTGTTGTTATTGTTGTTGTTATTATTTACATAAGGTTTTATTGGAACACAGCCTAGCCTATTTTTTTATCTTTGTCTATGGCTTGTTTTGTGCCACAATTATAGGGTTGAGTAATTACAACAAAGACTACCTGGCTTGCAAAGCTTAAATATACACTATCTGCCTCTTTACAGAAAAAGTTTATTAACCCCTATTTTAAGATATCAAAGAAAGGGAGGTTTACTTGCTGATTTGTTTTGTTCATTGCTTTTTTGTTTGTTTGTTTTGTTCATTGTTATACTATATGAGGAGCCTAGAACAGTGTTTAACATACAGTAGACAATGGAAAAACATTTGTGAATAAACACGTAAATCGATCTCTTAATAGGTACCAAACAGAAGCAAGGCCTTGGATATGCAGAAGTGTTAGTCTCTCCTCATTGTCCTTGCTGTCTTACTACTTTTTCCTGTTCAATTTCTCTCCCCAAGTAAAATAACTAAAAATCAAAAAAGGGAAAACTATTTCACATCTCCTCATTACTTAAACCTCAAACACCTCTCTCTTTCTTTTTCACTCTCAACCAATGGCACTGCTTAAAATTTTTCTGAGAAAACAGAAGCAATGAGAGCAGAACTACATCATATTCTAACAATTATATACGCCAATTTATTTGTATATCTCCCCACATATTTGTCTTCCTTAAGGTTCAAGTGGATGACCAGTTCCATAGCCCCCACGAGCTTAAACACCCTTTCTCTACTCCCCATAATAGTAATACTCATCATAAAAGTATTTTATACTTGCTCTTGCCACTCCATCATTTACTATTCTTAATTCAGTATAAGACTTTCACCCCCACCACTCCATTGACAGATCACTTACCCAGGTAGCCAACAATTGTTATCTTGCCAAAGTCAATGGTCAGTTACACTGCAGCCCTTGTGTTACCTGACGTTTGACTCTTTGGCAGAGTGGATCATTGCTTCCTAAACACTTTTTTTTTTCTTTCATCATAAGCATTAACAAGTGAAAATATCAACCCAAAGTCATATTAGAACTGTATTTTCTTATTAATAGTTAAGTGCTCAGCAAAAATCAACAATAGCACTCTGTGAACATCAATTGCTATGAGGCATGTAATGTATAGTACTGAATATTTTATTTTTATTTGTAAGTTGTATTCTACAGTTCCTTTATATCAGAAAATGTTAAAACAAACTTACACATATATCCATCTGTCTATTCATCTGTCTCTCTACCTACATATACATGATGTTTTTCGAGATCCAGCTGTTAAGTATTACCAACATACCACTGTTCCATCACCTCCTCTAAGCCTGAGGAAGAAAAGAAAGTGCTTGAAGGAAACTCAAGAAAAACAAACTAAGTAAGGAGGACTATCTAACAGGGGCTATAACATTTGGTAGAGCATTTTGGGAGGTCTTTGGTAAGGGGCTTAAAATAGGACAAAAAAAGGAAAAGAAATACTTTGACCTCATGCTTCTCTCTTTCTTCCATCTCTCACTAGGATTCTTCATTTGGACTGAACTCAAATATAAGCCACAGGGCAAAATATCTTGTTATTTATTCTACACAGCTTAGCCTTCTGGAGTACAGAGTGAGATGGACAATGGTAGAGAGTGAATGTAAAATAGCAGATAGAACTTATCCAGAGCAGCCTACAACTTCTGCACTTCAACATGAATAGTTGGGCATTGCCAAGTGGAAAATCTGTGCTCCTGAGATAGAATTTGGATAATGCTCTCCAAAGATATCAGGCCCTAATTCCTGGAAACTAAATATTATATTACTTAGAAAAGGGGTCTATGTAGATGTGATTAAGAATCCTATCCTAGATTATCTAGATAGGTCCAAATGCCATCACAAGTGTCCTTACAAGAGAAAAGTAGAGGTAAATTGATACCTAAACAGAGGAGAAAGTGATGTGAAGACAAAAGCAGAGACTGGAGTGATGCAGCCATAAGCCAAGGAATGCTGGCAGTCACCAGAAACTGGAAAAGGCAAGGAACAGATTTCCCCCTAGAGCCTCTAAAGAAAGTACAGTCTTACTAACACTTTGATTTTGGCCCAGTGATACTTATTTTGGTCTTCTGTCCCCAAGAACTGTGAGGAAACAAATTTATTTTAAGTCACTCAATTTATGGTCATTTGTTATGACAACCACTGGGAAGTAATACAATGCACAAAATCTCATCAGGTGCCATAATGTCAAATGGGTGATATTAATTTGGTCATATTCCCACCTATAAACTAAAATGTCAACCACCACCATTATTATTGTTCATATGAAGGAGCAGGGGCATATGAAAGAGTTCATTAACATAAACATAGGTGCTACATTCTCACTGCTGTAGCTACAGCTGAGAACTATGTTGAATGTCTCATGAAGAACTTTCCATGAGATCATAGCTGTGAGGTAAAAGTGATAAAGCAGTTCAAGCCAGTACAATAGGAATTTGAGCTTCTACAGTTTACTTACATCTTCTGGACTTGCATGGTATCACTTATACCATTTCTGTTTTATAATAGAATTGTTTTGTGCACTTACAATTTTATGGTTCCATAAATTAGTTAACACCAATGAAAGATGCGCAAGTGAGTTGCTTAGTACTTTGATATTTACAATAAAGTGTTTAGTTTCTGCCAGGTAGCAAGTGAGCAACTGCTTTATCTTCTGAGATTAATTGTTAGCAGAACAGGGCATGCCTTACTCCAAAATTCTATGTATCTACACTGATTGTCCTATTGGAAATTGCCAGAGGCTCCTACTGAGGGCAAAGGAGCTTGTTATTCATTCCATGTAGCTTAGCTTTCTGGGGCAAAGAACAAAGTGGACAATTGAGTAGATGTGTCAGTCTGCCACAGACACTTCCAAGCCATTGGGTTTGCTAGGTCTAAGGCCAACTTGTAGAGCTTTTTCTTGCTCCAAGGCCCTCTCCAATCTTGCAACTTTAAGGCTACCTACTAAATACATGAGAGTAGCATGCCCAAATGTATTGTTTCCTCCAAAATCTGAAAAGGGCCTCCAAGCACTGTGTTCCTTTCACTGTGGCAAACAATTCCACTTTAAAGAGAATCTCACTCAGACCACTGGACTCTTAGCACTTCACTAAAGTGACAGACTCCTATCTATCTCTAAATCTTTGGTATGCATGTCTCGTGCATGTAAAGTAGCTTCTTATTCTGATTTAATAAGTCCAGTGAACATGTTATTCTGTGAAATAGTAAGATAAGTTCTCTCTAGGTTACAACAGAGAGAAATGAGTTGATCTAGTTTAGGCCAAGAGAGTAAAGGCACATGGTTATCCCTGCCATGCTAAGGAAGCTGCTTTTGTTTACATTTACTAATAGAGGGAAAGAAAAATTCATTTGTTAAGTCACAGGTGTCAGGGGCCAAGTCGATTGCCATATTGATTTCCTTTGGTGAAGATACAACATTGGGAACATCAGTGTGATTGGCATCATCATTTGATTAAGCTTCTGATAAAATATCCTCATTCTCAAAGACCCATCTGACATCTGAGGAGACCACCAAATAAGTGAGTGAAATGAAGATATTTTAAAGTAAAATGGAGGATTTACCATCTTCATAATTGTTCAAGTATTTCGGGTGACATATCCTCCTATTGAGATATGGTATTGATTTTGGTTCTCTTAGCAAAGGAGGACAACTATAAGGGCTTTAACTTGGCAATTCTTCTACCCTAGAAATCACTCCATATCATCTGATAATAGAGAATTTATTATTATATTTTCATAAATCCCAACTCTGACCAGTGGACCTAAGTGGTATTTCAGGCATCATGGTATTTCAGATTTCCAGGCATTAGCATCATTTAAGAGGCAGGATCTAATAAACCCAAAGTTCTTTCTACCTTCCTTTTCTAGTGCAGTGATACTCAAAGTGTGGCCCAAAACCAGCAACATCAAATATCATGTGGGAACTTGTTAGAAGTATGAATTGTGATGCCTCCACCCTAAATTTGCTAAGTCAATAGGACCCCCAAATCTCCTTTATAGCCCTCCAGGTGATTTTGGTGTCTACTTGAAACAATGCTGCAGGCAGGTGTGGAGGAAGAGTCAAGTTACATGCCTTTGACCCTGTTGTCTTAGGGCCTGGCTTCTTCTCAAATAAGGGTCTTTGTTTTGTAATCAACAAAGCATTCCTTTATTTTCAAATTCAGCTATAAACTATTTCCACTTTGACTCACCGAAACATAATTTACAAATATTTAAATCAAACAAAATGCTGTAAATGGAATCACTGTGCTTCTAAAACAGCATAGGCTTCAACTTTTTAATTTTTCTCCTCTCCTCCTAAACTTTCTCTTATTTTGTGATGAATTTGCTCACCACACAAAACATGTAGCACAACATAACTGGGAAAGCAATCACTGACCACACAAGTGGATAGCAACATACTACTGAATGAACCCTCTTATATAGGGCAGTGCCCTGCTCTGAAGAAAGCAGACCTATGTCAGCCCAGCTCATCCTCTCATCAAATAACAGTTTTTAGGTCTGTAGAGTAGTTTAAGTCTGGGAACAAGTCTAGGAACAATGAATGAGTTGTCTAACTCATTCATTTTACGATTATCAGACCTAGGATTTTTCTCCCTATATACTATACCAAGTATACTATACCAAGCATACTTACTTGGCTGCCCTTTTATTTTGTTTCTAAGGATTCCATGATCAATTAGCCGCTGCCATAAAAGCCAAAACATTTTGAGTATTACTCCATTTCCATGCCTTATTAGGAAATTGTGTCTACTTAGTCTATAAGGTCTATAGGTTGCCTTCCAAATCTCTGGCAACCTATTATTCCCACTGTTCCATGTCCTGCCATCACATGTGACATGGAGAAAGCAACCATCATATAACATTACTTAAGTTTTTAAGGATACTGGCATCCCTCCTTATCAATGGAGTACTTAAGGTCTTGGCAAAGAGTATGCCCTCATTTCCCCTTTGGGTAAGATTACAAATAAAGATTAGCTGATCAGGTTACATAACAAACCCATTCCAGTGTTCCCATTTTCCTAAGACTTGATTCCTTTCCCCATATTGTTGCAATGGAAGTTATGTTGTTCAACCTCATTGAACATAGGCCACAACTGACTGAACACAGGCTTCCCATAGCCAACATTATAGACTATTAATGCCACTCCTACATGCTCAAAATACCACATTAAATCCCAAATCCTGAGTGAATTAACCCTTGTCAACCTAATCCAGTTTTGTATTTTTTCTTTCGTGGTCTAACACCCATATAATTCATTCCCATATAGAAGGTCGGAAGGTATCCAACCATGTAATATGAAAAATAGAGACATTTATTGCAGAAGATACCAGACACCAGATTATTCTACAAAGCACAGTGATGACTCAGTCTCCTTCAAAGCAGGCTCCTTGGGACCTCATACAGTTCTCCCAATTGCCATCAGCTGCCCCACTGTATTTTCCTAAATTTCATCCGAAATCTCTTCTCTTTTGAAGGTCATTTTAGTTTTGGGAAAAGCCAAGTCTCAGGGCACCAAATATGGGCTGTAGGGAGGCTGAGTCACCTGGGTGATTTGATGCTTCACCAAAAAACACTGCACAAGATATGATGCATGAATAGGCATGTTGCCATGATGAAGCTGCCAATCACCAGTTGCCCATAGCTGTGGCCTTCTGAATCATCTGAATGGTTTCCATGGAGGAATGTTCAAGCTTAACACAAAACTTGATGAAGACTCATTGCTTTACTTGCTGTTATTTTGAATGCAATGGCCACAGTACACATGCTCACTAGATGGCATTTACTGCCTACACTTTACAGTGAAGTCATCATTGTTCACACATGCCCACTCCAGTCTACTCTCTTTGGCTGCCAGGTTACATCAATTCATGCAAACCATACTCATTATATTAACAATGGCTGGACTTTTCTGGATAGACCTCATATAATTTTCAGACTCCTGTCAATAGAAATCAATGAGATTCTACAAGTCTTCCTTGTTAAAATATTGCTTTTTCCCAGATCTAGTTTGTATTTCTCCTTCTGGCTATATCAGAGTCTAAAGCTCATTATCAGCATAGAGGCAGTTAGGGGTGGTAGAGATTGGTTCTAGGAAGAATAAGCAGAAGGTTGTGAAGCTAGTCTGCTAGACCCAGTTACTGAAAGGCTTGTTCCCTCAGATCCTGAAAATAAAGCTGCTTCTGCTGGAAAGAGAATGTCAAGGAATATAGGGATTCAAAGTTTCCAGCTTCTTTCTTTTTTGTCACTATTCTAACACATGAGATCCTTCTTCCTATCAGTCCCTTTACCCTGGTATAGAAGACTTCATGGGTTTTTAATTGGTCATCAAATCTTACACTCAAGCTATGGGTTTGAACCCCAATCATATCTTATCAACTCTAGGAGATGAGGATCTCCTTCAAAGCTCCTAGAAACTCAATTTTTCTATGCCTAATCTCAGTTGGCTATTCAATTTCTTTTTCTATTCTATGTTCATTAAAAGAAGCCAGTTGATTCCATCATCTTTATAATTATCATTATTGCTCTGGTGATATGTGCCATAGAAACCCCATTACGTATTACCTTGCTCCTCCATTGGTGATAATTTAAGTAATCATGATGCCACTGCATGCTATGGATTACACATGCCCCAGTTCCACCCAAGAAGAGGGTTATCAATGCACTCTTCAAATACGTGGAAAAACAATTACAGAATCTCATTTGAGTCAATCATGGGGCTACCCCTTATAATAATTACTGTATTATTCTTAGTAGATGATAGGTTAAGGATTCAGAAGGAACATGTATTATTTTGTTCCAGCAAGAAATAGAAGGCATACTAAGATTAGGATAATCAGAGAGAATTTAATAAAGGGACTTTCACAAAAGTGTGAGCAGGGTATACAGAACCCATAAAGAATAAAGATATGCCCTAAGATATATCTGTTACCCACTTTGAGTATGAAAAGGTAATATGGAGAAGATGAAGAAGGGTATATATTAGCAACAGGAAAGAGAAAGCTGGGTAAACAGGGCTACTTGACAAGAGCTACAACATTTAATTAAAGGAGTCAGACAGTCCATTATAATACCTTAAAGAGGAAGCCTGGACAATAAATACCTTCTTACTTCTTCCTCTTATTGCAGGAGTTTTCCGTTGTCAGAAACTAATCAGAAATCGAGGGCAAGACAACCATTGTTTTCTCTTATGGCATACATCAAAGGGAATGGAGGAATGAACAGAAGCTACCCAGCACAACATGGATTACTTCCAACTCAGTATCTCCTTAATCTCTCTAATAAGGGTCAAACTTTTATATCCAACTGCCTGCTTGACATAACCACTTGGATAGCTACTAAATGTTTCAAATTAACATATTCAAAATGGGAGTCATGGTTTTGTCCTCCCACTCTCACCTATACCTCTCACTCATCTATCTTCTCCATCTTGAAAATATGTTTCCCCAATTAGAGTTTAAAAATCTAGTAATCATTATGTATTTATTTATGTTCCTCACATCCAATCTGTCATAAAATCTTCTCACTTTTGAGTCTAAACATATATTCCAAATCAAAACACTTATCTTGACCACTACAACCCTATTACAAGTAATCATTATCATTCACCTGGACTATTATAGCACCTTCTCAACTTTACTTCTGCTCTTGCCCTCCTACACTCTATATTATCCATGTAGGAACTAGAATGATCTTTTGAAAATATAAATCAGTTCATAATTATTATTCTGCTCAAAAGTATCTCATTAAACTTAAGAGTAAAATCTAAACTCCTTATCATGGCCTGGAATACTCTATATCATCTGGCCCCTGTGTACCTCTCTAGACTCATTTCCTAACATTGGATTTCTTATTGTTTAAAAAAAAATACTCTAACTTTATTACCTATTAGGGACTTTGTATTTACCATTGCTGCTCCTTAGAATATTTATCCCCCATATCTTCAACTGAGTATATCATTCAATTTATTATGTTATGTCATGTCATATCCTCAGAAGACATTCTCTTACCACCAAATCTTATGTAACATACACTCTAACTTCCCCTATCCCCTTATCTTACTTAATTCTTTCCCATTATCTGAAATGATATTCCTTGTTGTTTTATTTATTCTGTTTCCCCACTAGAATATTAAGTTCTATTAGTATAAGGAAATGTGTCTGTCTTATTCATTTCTCCATCCAGTATATAATAGATGCTCAATAAATATAGTTAAACATTTCATCACTAATAGGTACAAAAAGTCCAATATTATCGAATGAACACTTACTGTACGGTTAAGGAAATGACCAAGATAAGCCTGATAACTTGCTTGTAAGGAGTTCCATGATCCAAGCCCCAACAGTCAATTGCATTATATCTGATCTCATTTTATTGTGAAGTATATTATTGGGTTTTAATAAATAAATAGAATAGAATCAGTTTAGTGTTTTAATATCAATACTCTAAAACACCTGTACTCAACATATCCACATATATATGTATCACCTCTCTTCCTTACAAAAGCATGTGATGTACCCTCTATGTATTTCTTATTTTGATAATGGTATAACGGCCACTCAGTCATCAAGGTTAGAAATTTTATAAACTTTAAAAATATATATTTTGCTGTTGTTGTATTACATTTATTCCATTTTTCTCCCACTGCTCTTTCCTGCCCCACCCTCTGCATCCCCCCCCCTCATAGTCAATCCCACATGTTGTTCATGGGTCATCCATGCTAGTTCCTTGACTAAACTTCCCCTTTTTTGCCTCTTTCTTCCCCTCCCCTTCCTCTCTGCACACTGAAAGTCTGTTCCTTGTTTCTATGCCTCTGGTTCTATTTTGCTTGTTTGTTTATTTTGTTCATTGGTCTCTTGTATTGGGTGAAATCATATGGTATTTGTCTTTCACTGACTGGCTTATTTCGCTAAGCATAATGCTCTCCAGTTCCATCCATGTTGTCACAAATACAGGAGTTTCTTCTCTCTTTCTGCTGTGTAGCATTCCATTCCAATTTTTTTTTTTATTGTTGTTGTATTACATCCATCCCCTTTTTGCTCCCCTCTGTCCCCCTCCCC